>CAJHUC010003115.1:0-82906 GCA_905146915.1 Ostreobium quekettii | reverse complement strand
CTTTTGCAGCACCCTGTTTGTTGATATTGTCAATTGTCCTCTAACCTCTGTAAGATTTTGTAGTCCAACCAAAGTCCTGAGAGCATTGTTCTCCCCAATGAAAACATAATTCATAGAAGCTGAATCGCCTGGCCTGTCCACATCCACCAGTGCATCATTGCCTTCAATCAACAAACTGTCTATGTCACTGACACTACTCAAACCACCCAAGTCCACAAGTGCATCGTTGTCTTCAATCCATAAAGTGCCTATCTGGGCAAGACTGCCCAAGCCATTGAAGCTCATCAATTTTGTGTTGTGGATCAAAGCAAAACTTCCTGCAGTCCTCAAGCTGCCTAGAAGCTCCAATGACTGTATTCCAGTGTCTTTGACCAAGATGGTGCGATTTACTTCCCTCAGCCACTGAGCCAAAGGTTCTAAAAATTCCAATTCTGTGCCTGATATGTGCAAATATTCCAGCACCCCATTCCTTGTCTGCAGGAACTGCGCCAGATTCTCAGCAGGTATATCCACTCCAGCTTCACACAAACAAGGTGCTTGTGGGCTAGTGCAGGTCGGGTCGTCAGCACAGATGCACACCGCGTCCATCGTCTCGTTGGCACAGGCAGCTTCGCACGTTCTCCAAAGAAAGAAAGCCCAGATGAGGGCCAGGCCCATTCCTGATGACACAACAGGTTTGCACACCATGTTGTTTTCAACGTTGTCAAGTCTAATGATGTGGTAGGTTCAATAAAATCGCTCCTATGGATGGGTTTTTGGCGTCTTTGTGTTGCAGCCCTGGACAGACAATATCAGATATCAATTTGAGAGGAGTCACTGTACCGCACGTCATTGGACACAGCAAATCAATACGTGTGCGAACACCTTTAGGCTGTAAATCTGAATGCATGCATGCTGACTGGCTTAACAAATCTTCCATTTTATACCTGAGATAATCCTACAGCAAAGATGGTTGTTAGGTACAAATGCACATTTGACTGCCACACGGGTTGCATCACTCTCACGGTATCTGGCATGGGGCGATCACTAAAACAAGCATGGAATTCTCACGAGCACTGGTGTGAACTAAACGCTCTGCTCCGCAGGTGGCCACTACCCTGCCTCACACAAACCCCTTCCCCCCGATCCAAGGCGCTTGGGTCGTTTGTGAGCCCGCCAGGCGTTCATCCAATCCACCGCCTCTATTGGCGGGAGCCCAGTCGACGGGGGCTCTTGGATGTTCAAAACGAGGGCGCTTGAAAGGCCTCCCAGGGTGGAATAACGAACTGCGGATGACTGTGGCGGCTGGCGCATGGATGGGGCGGGGGTGCTCTCCAAACCAGGAGTTTGCGGATAAGATTGTCAAGCGCACGCCATAACACACTCTTGCGGGACAGACAACCCCATTAACACTCGCAATGGGAATCTTTTGTACTGAGGGTGCCAATGTGTATTCTGAGCGGAACCCCGCATTAGCGTCGCTCGCTGCCGTCGACGGCAAGGAATGGTCCTCTGTCGAGGGAATGCAGCCGGGCCAGAGCGCCGCCAGCGGGCCAGGTGACCGCAGGGGCAGAAAGCGACGGAAGGCCTGGCGTCATTTCTAGGAAATCCCATCCGCAGAACGCGGTTCAAAAAGAGCAGCGTGGTGGCCTCACACAAATGGGCCAACGAACGGCGAGACTGAGACCGGACCGATCAGCAGGCCGCTTGACGCGTTGTGCGCTCCGCCGGCGCCAAAAGGTCAATGCCCCGCGACTGCGGCTGGGAATGGGAAAGCGGCGAGCAAGGCGGACGGTCGTGCGCTCCAGTGAAGGCAGCTGCAGATGGAGCCGCCGCAGGTGATTCTGATTCTGGGATTCTGGAATAGGCCCTCAACACAGGCCTCACCCGGGGAGGTCGAGATGGAGATGGGGATAGGGTAATGCTGGGAGTTTGGAGTGAGAGCTCACTCCAATGTACGAAAATGTATGTACCGGTTCTCCTACGAGATCCTTTGAATGCGCGGCCCGTATTGGGAACGGCCTCCCCCAGGATGTGCACACGGTGCTGTCCAGGTCCAAGAACGTCAGACTCGTTCAGGTCCTGACTGCCCTGGACCCTAAGACAAGACCTCGAAAACCCAGTCAGGGCCATGTCTGTGGCTTCCGCCCCTCATGTGCTGCTAAAAAAATCTGGACTGGGTGGAATCTTTCCAAGCCCTCGATGAATCCATGACATATCTGGGACGCACACTACATACTGTGTGCACATTATACCACATATTGTGTGAACATCTAGTGCACGCCCTCATATGATGGTGTTGCTGTGCTGTCTAGGTTGTGGTCGCGTGGATACAGTAGGGTTCCCTGTATTACGCCCCCAATGCTCGCAATATGCCCGCAATGCGCCCGCAATAGCGCCCCCTTTTGGCTTGTCACCATTCTTGTAGTACTTTATGCAGCTTCGCTGCGCAGTGGGACCTTAATCTAGTATTGTGGACACCCAGGAGAGGTGTCCGGTGGACGGACGCCACGGCGGCCGACCGTCTCCGTGAGCTTGGCATATCGCGGACGGGAGGAGGACACGTCTGGTGCTGGGCCGTTGACTGGCGTTGACCATGGAGTGGGCACTCGCGGCACTGCGTACGATCTTCTTAACAGGCGTGTATGGGTAGTGCAAGGTGCGCAAGGTGGTACTTTGCCGCGCCACCTCACGGTGGGAGCGTGGGCGGCGGCCTACAACTTGCTTGGACGGTGGCCGCTGCGCCTCAACGGCTGCGTTAACACAGGGGGAACGCTGGATAACGCGGGGGTACTCTATCCATAACGCCCACCGCGTTACGGATATTTGCAGAAATGCTCAACGGGGTGGGGGTGGGAGTGGGGGTGGGGGTGGGGGGGTATCCCCTGTTCTCTACGGTATGTTCCCCCCCTTCCCTGTTGGGCGCAATCCGCATTCACAATGCGGGCAATGCCGTGCAAGTCCACATGATGAGTTGCGACAGGCACCGCGTAACATCAATGCAAGCCCCAAACACGGTGTTCCACTACTGTAACACGATGGCGCATAGTGCACTCGTGTGATGGGTCAATTTGGCATCTCAACGGGCCGCAACATGGCTAATGGGTCTATTTTACGTCCCCTTATGATGGGGAGTGCAATTTTATGAATAAAAATGCAATTAGCTACATTAAGCGAATAAATTTTTTAGCGCCCCCAGCCAGCAATAGCGCCCCATTGTTGGCCATGTCACGGGGGAGCGCTATATAGGGAACCCTACTGTACTTGCATGTTCCCTGCTTCTGCCTTTAGGACTCATGAGCCAGATTCAGTTGCCCTCCACCCAGTGGAGCACAATGAGGCCAAATACTATGAAAACCGACAAATTCAAACGAACAGGTTCACAAGAATAAACTGTTTCGTGAACCTACTCGTTCGCTTTTATATTGTTGTTAAATAGGATTTGAAAGACATCACCGCAGTGCATTCCACCTGCACCAGATTCCCACCATGTGCACCGCAGCGTTGCGCTGGCGGTTGCCAGCGACAAAAAAGGAGTGATTTGCATGAGCATGAATCGCCTCGCACCCGACCGCCGCTGCAGTCGCCAATGCTAATCATTGCCTCTGTAATCGCCACAGCAGCCCTATTTGTTGCCGTGCTGTGGCTGTGCCATATGTCCACTGCAGCCCGTGTGCTTCGACCCCTGTTGCGCACTCCCTCTCCTCTCATCGACGGCAGAGCTGACCTGAGGTCTTGGTCATCCACGCTTGAGAGCATTTTTAGACAGATCCAGACCGATCAGATTGGCCCCGCTGAGGGGCCAACCAACGGTGGCAGAGAGCTTGCAGGTGAACAATGGCGCCGCCCAGGCGACTGGCGCTGGCCCATGCGGGTTGCCGGGACTAAGTACCGAAGTTGTGGGCCTTTCCGCGCCGGAGCGCTGCGCTGCGTCGCTGACGACGTGGCATGTCCGTCGGCCTTCGCTTGGGATGTTTGGATGAGCGCGGTGGGGCTCCGATCTTGACTGCTCGGAGCCCGTGGCCTGAGCGAGCGTCCACAGCACGGCTGCAGCACGGGCCCCCCAGGCCGTCCTTCCCGGCCCTCCGCAAACGGCGCGCCACTTTTCTGCCAGTATCCGGCAATTCCTACAACATGCGCTGCATAGAAGATGCTGGGATCCCACATCGAAGGTGGTAGCGAGAATCACTATGAGGGCACAGCGTGGAATGCAGTTCCATACCGTATCCACTGTCTGCTTAAGTACCTACTTAAGTAGGCCTAATGAGGCTTCCAAGCTTGAAAGCATTGGTCCCCCAACACTCCGCTCGTCCCATCCCTTTCTGCGCCCTGCCCCCGAGGCCTGCTTGCTGGCCCGGTTCATATCACAGGGTGGCATGTCTCACTGCTCAACCAAAACCACCTGTGCCGGGGGCAGGAAAAGGGTAGCCCAACCCCTTAAGTACCCTTCCACCCAACAGAGCGGTCGGCGTCGGCTTGCCGTTCAGTTGCTCGCGGGAACCCTGCTCCTGACTCGTGATTTCGGTTCGCAGGGATGGCTGGGGGTCGGTTGGTGTCGTTGCTGCCTGCCTTGTCAACGTTAATCACCGCCATAGCGCTCTTGGCGCGGGGAGGTGGACTTCCGGGCAGCGCGCCCCCCGGATCTCCCGTGGCACCCACCGATCCGCCAGGCGAGTGCCGGCTTGCACGCTTGCCTGCCAGATCTCGGCCGCCATGTCTTCCATGTCCCCCCAGCCCAACCTCGCAGGCTTGCGCTCGCGACGTTGACTTGCATATGCAAGAGTTTCTTTTTCTTTTTTGTTTCCAAACTATGACATCACATTTCAGTGTCCAGATGCCTCCCCCGTCCTATCACAAGATGTGTGGGACTTGTGCCTCCCAGTAAGAGCATGCAAGGCGATGTAAAGCCCCAAATCGGTCGAAGCTGAAGAAATGCTCAGTCTCAAGAAAGAAAAAGAGCAGTTCGGCACTCCTTGCCTGCAAGCATTGTTATCATGTGCCTGTTGCTGAGCACAACCTGTGTATACGCTACATGAGCGGGATCTTGCCTGGCTGGCCCACGGTGTGAATTCGAGGATGCCACCCAGTGGCATTACAGGCTGGAGTTCTGTGCGGATTGCAAGCTTGATATGGTGGTCTTCCCAAAGATTTTGGCTGTCGCTAGTCCATGCACTGCCAGCACGGTGTCAATCCTGCTAATACATTTTGGTGGCAGGACGTTGCCCTTGCGATTGCAAACTGGCATCTAGCGCGTGCCTCCACAGTCCCCAGATGGCAGCCCATTTGGGGCACCTTACCATTGTTCACTTCTCTGCGTGCCCGTCGATGCAGCAGAACCCTGCCGTTGCGACCTACCAATTGTGATTATATTCGTTGTGCCTTCCCTCAGATGAAGTCGAGGTCCGGGGAAAAATAATGGTGAGTGGCAGCAACTCCTGAGGCTGGACTGTTGCATTGTCAACTCTCCTGTGCACAATGCTGTGCATCACTTGCTCATCATATCTATTTGGGAAGTGCAAGGAAAACAGAAAATAGTGTCAAGGAGAATGAGAACGTGAAATTGTATGCATCAGTGTGTTCTGTGACAGCAGCAGCAGCAAGAGCGTTTCTAGCAATGCAACCGTGAGATTATGGTCCTTTAAGATCTTCAGAATGGTGGGCAGCGGCAATGGTGCGATGTAGTGGTTGGTAAATGTGCGGGCGCTTGCGATTACTTGATGCTGTGTGTTGTTAATGAATTGGCCATACCTGAGATAACAAGGTCCTTTTACACTTGTGCCAAACCTGGTGTCTATAGCACCATTGTATCTGCAACTATAAAGTGGCAGAAATTCGATGCAGTCACTGCACAGCTGAAGCTAGTCTTATGCGCATGCTTTGGCGCGTACCCTACCAGTATCTGTGCCCTGGCAAAAAATGTCCAGATCGGAATTTGTTTGTGCCTGCCACAGTGCATTTCAGAAGCCCTTTTCGCAAATAGTTCCACAGCATGGAAAAGAGCGGCACAGAACCTTGCTGCCGTGGGAGCCGTTTTGAGATTATTTTCGTGTTCTGTGGAAGGAGCCATTCTTTGTCCACCATTTGGCAGCAATGGGCATCTTCTTAGCATTTCGCTTTGTGGTCAAGATGTCCACACATGTCAGCAATCCAAAGTCGACTTACTCCAGGATGCTATCTCAGTACCTTGGCACATTCAGCAGTGCTTGTGGCTGTCCTGCTTTGCTGTGTGTGGCAAACAGAGTCTTCTCATGACTGTCATTGTGCAGGCAGGTGTTCCGGCGCCTGCTGGCCGCCATCCATATGTGGTTTCGATTCGCAATGCTGCTGGCAAACACTCATGCGGTGGCACCCTTATCAAGAAAGACGTCATCTTGACAGCCGCTCACTGCGTGTCCGAACTGTCTCAGCCACCCATCGTTCATGTCTACACTGACGATGATGAGACAATGAAAGGGGTTGCGGTGGGTGTTGGGGGATGTGCTTTGGTGTCTCGCCAATAAATGTATTGAAAAGCTTCAACATGTATGAAGCATTGCGTGCAAAGGGGCCTTTTGCACCATACATGTAGGTGTCATGTACAGGATGCCTTTGTCGTGCAAGGGGGCACTCAGTGCATATCAACATGTAACTCAGCGGAATGCCTGGAGTTGTAGTTGCTGCAAATGAGAAAGCAATGCCCTTGGAACGATTTGTCCTCTCATTGTTATGCACATGGGCCTAGTCAGTACTGCTTACTTTGAGGCCCTAATTATGACATTGTGATCGGGGGCAGGGAAGATGGGCCTGCGGTGAGCAGTGCACTGACGGTCACTCGACAATAGTTGCCCAGACAGGGAACCGATTTCTTGCTTTTGGACCTATTTGGGTATTATTTCCGTGTGGTGGAGGCGCAGCGCTTTATAGCCTAGGAATTGTGAGCTTATTTAACAATCAGACCTGCAACAGGAGCACACACGCTTACATGGATCATGGGAGCCTGTATCGTGGTATGATATCTTTGGGTATCTGATCACCTTCTGGCTGACAATGGCACGGTCCGTGAAGATCTTTTGTGCCTCAAGCAGGGAAAATTGGGGACATTTGTAGTATCAAGGCAAGGAAAGCCCAAAGGGTAGTTTGTGAAGCCACTTGCACATTTCATTGTTGATTGCCTGTTGCAGTATGAGCTCTAAGTTACACCACGCAGAGGTGGATGATATCGCTTTTCAGCAGCCAAAGGTGTCCTGTTTCATTCCACTTGGGGCTGTGGAAAATCAGTCGTAGTTGGTAGTGCATGGAAATGATTTGTGCAATGCAGCGCATCAGGACTCCTGACCTCAGCAATGCAAAATTTCAAAACAACCCTAGTCTCAAACATGAAAATGAGAGAGCCACTGTGCTGCCATCACCAATGCAGGTGTCATTCATACGACTGCAGGTCTTTGTTCAGATTCATGCGTGTTGTGAGAGGTGATGTTGTAAAGTTCAGCTGCTTGCTAGCCTAACTGCTCATGACAATTGTCAGCACCACCAGTGCCACCCCCAGTGCAGACCTTTGTATTGAACGCACTTACAATTTATTGTAGCAATATAGGGTTGCAAACAACGCAATGTGAGATTGCTATGGTATCAAACAGACGTGGCTGGCAGTGACGTACGTGTTGGTGTCTGCAGCAGGAAATTCGTGCAAGGAGAATGTTTGTGCATGAGAAGTGGTTGAACGGCCACTTCAAGGATGGCTTCGACATTGCCTTGCTTCTGCTTCCTTGGGAGTTTGACATACCGCTGCCCCAGCTCGCCAAGGCTGGTTCAGATTTTCCCAGAAACAGGTGAAACTAAAGTATGCAATTGCATTTTGCATTTGTTGGTGGCAATTCTCCATCATTCATAACTGATATCTAGCTGTTAGTGTGCATCACATGAGACTTGTACATCACTGCATGCAATTGGGTATTGAGTACCGAAATTGTTGTCTGCATTTCGAATACAATGCTGATGATTGAACATTTTAACCTAGAAATGCAGCCAGGGTTAGTGTGTAAAACAGTAATCCATTTTAATGGATTAGCATTGCAGTGTTGTATTGTGTCTTTGCGTTTGCCACATTAGCAAAGTATAAGAGGGGTGATGCGATCATCTTTGTTGCTATCCGTTGTGCTCTCGAAATGCCATCTTGAAAGATAGAACATTGGTACTTCCAGGCCATTGGTTGCTCTTGGATGGGGCGAAGTGAGTAAAAACCACATGGCCAACGAGCTGCAGATGGCAGACAACCTCACAGTCCATGACAACAGCATGTGTGGGTTCAAAACCCTGTCCAAAGGCGTCATCTGTGCTGAGTCGATGTTACAGAACACTTGCCAAGGTTCGTCCACCAGCATCATCCTGCTTTGATATGCTTTGATCATATTTGTCAGCGCATGGGACAATGCTCTGTCGAGAGGCCTTTGTGGCGATGCAATGTATGGTCGTTTACTCAGCTGTTCAAGCCTGAAAAGTTTGCCCTATTCTTTTACGGGCAAAATTGTTGAGATCACTGTCGATCACTGCGCCTTTGTTTGACTGGGCAATTGTTTTATTTCGCAGTGGGAGTGCCATTTGGAGCCTTGCTCTGTGTGCTGGCAGACTTCCTTGCAGCAGGGTTGTTGTGCCCAGATCATGCAGGCTGGCAAATGGCTTCTGTCTGTCAGAGAGCCTACGTTCTGTTGCATAGCGAATATCACCAGCTGAAACTGGTTGTTACCTCACTGCCCAAACTTCATGATGTGGGGCAGCTTATCATGCAACATCTGGCTGATACACAACACTCGACATAATGACAGTTTTGAACCATGGTAGATGTTCCGCTAACATTTGCTGCAGTGCATGAAGATGGCAGCAGTTGATTTAATTGTTGCTTCAGGTGATTCTGGCGGGCCGCTGCTACTGTCTGACACCAGAGACAGAAGTGCCAAGACTGACATCATTGTTGGGGTGACATCTTCTGGACCAGAGTGCTTTGAAAAGAAAAACCAGATTGGCTTGTACACGCGTGTGGATGTTGCACGTGAATGGATTGACAACAGTGTTGTTGCCCTTAAACAGGTGACCAACACTTGCAAGCTTGATTGGTATTGCACGATTTTGCATGATTTTGAAGCATGTACGAATGATCGGCCAGTGATACAGCATGGCCTAAGATGTGGCCGGTTTGTGCCAATCCCTGCTAGGTTTTTGGTCCAATTGTGGCAACTGTCATGAATGGAGTAGTGGTGGATGGACTTCTCTTATTTCTCACCACAGGTAAACGTGTAGGATGTAAAACATGGAAAACAGAGAGAGTACTTTTAGAGCTGGCTGCCTGTTGAGTATAGTGCACGTAAGAACTTGCTGGCAACATTCCACTTGTATTCACGGCAGAATTGGCATTTGACCACAAATCGTAAAGTTGATGATATGCCATGACTCCAGGGATGTTTTCGTTCACTCTGGAAACGAGACATACAGCCCATGATGTTTTCTTCATGTGTAAGGGATGTCACAGGGTTATTGTGTATAAAGTGCACAGTGTTGATCGCCAAACAGAAACACACATACACCTGTCTTGGTAACTGGATATCTAGGCCTGATGTATGCCTGCTGTTTCGGCTCAGGACAGCATGTTCTAATTAGATGAAGAGCACAGTGCACAAGCACATGAGTGCAACTTGGAAATGCAGAAAGGGAAAGGATTGGGCTGATGTACCCTTGTTGGGTTGCGCTGACAGGAAGGCAAGAGTGCTCATGACCCCAGGGTGAGTGGAAGAAGATGAACCTGCATTATGCTGATGCGCTCGACATATGGTTGTTTATCTGTCTCAGATAGGGTTTCCAGTTAGGGTTTCCAACGATGTGCATTGATACATCAAGGCCATTCCAAGCGATTTTACAACCGTTTGGCAATCTGGACTGTTTTGTGCCATTCTTACTGATGTTATATTGTCAAGTCATTTCACTTGCCCTGCCTCTCCAGCGTGTCATGCCTTCAACATGGGATTTGATTTTGTTTCCCATCCTGATCAGACCTTCAGGGCTTTCGAGTTGAGGTGCTTGCAACAACTACTCATACAAACGTTGCACATGGTACAAATGCCCACCATCGTCTTAAAGGCACAGGAATAATCAAACAGATTGTTGCTCCAGGATCTGAACATCCCGAAAGGCCGCATCTCCTATGTTGCCTCCATCAAGTCGCTGTCCACACAGGGCCACCTCTGCTCCGGTGTGCTCATCGACACCCGCCATGTCATTACTGCTGCACACTGCGTTGACCCCAAGTCTGACTGGAGTGCAGGGATGAGACCCATCATCACATTGGGGGAAACGCACGTGTCTGGCAAATCGAAGAGCGGCATGGAGGTATTTTTGCATAAGCGATGTCGATGAATCGAGCAGGGAATGATTGCAACAGACATACACTGGAATAGGATACATTGAAGATGCAATGCACCACATAACAATGCCATACCTTGTTTTGGGAGTGCAGATCCATCAGTGATCTGCAGCACTGACTGCATTTGTTGTAATGTGCTATGTTGTTGGATGCATGGGCGAGGCCAAATGCACTCTGTGTGACTTGAATCCCTTGCTCCGTGCTGACTGTGATTCCTTACATCAGTAACCCGTGTCCCATTTCAATTCAATGATCTGGGCCCCTTCACGAGAAATGCGATGCAGGAGACTGTGAGGCATGCCGGTTCAGTGGCCTGGTTATTAGGGTGCACCTGTGCAATGATCTTGTCAGCAGAAATGCGTTGCCACATTCAGAGTCAAACGACTCACAGGAGTGTTAGTGTCTCAGTAGGATTGATGAACAATGTGGTGGGAAACTTGGGCTCAAAGCTAGAATGAAGAGTTGATTTTGGATTTTGGCAGCCCAGTTGCGTTCCCAGCATACTGCACCAGCAACACGTATGCCAGAAGAAGCATCATTGTGTTTGGCCCTGTTTCCTGTTAAATCTGCACCTGCCTCTTCTGTTTCAGGTGCAGGCCGAAGAGACGATCATTCATGAGCAGTGGCTCCCTGACAGGCGTACAGATTCTCCCTACAACATTGCACTGATGAGGCTGCCAAGGGAGGCCCCACAGTCACCCCCAGTCGTCATGTACAATGACTACAAGCTCAAGACTGGGCAGGTGGGAGTGTAGTTCTGCAGTGTCACTTCTGGACAAAACAAGAGCCATTTCAAAACTGCAGTGCCACATCCTGTTAGGATCAAGCAGCCTGGCCCTGTTCTCATGTGTAGCACATGCCAGATGTAGATGTGTAACTTCCACTTGGTCACGATTCGGTTCAATAGAGATGAAGTGTGCCAGATGTTGACGAATTCACGCCAGTGCTGTTCACTGTGCAAAGATGTATGTTCTGCAACCAGGAGGTGGTTGCTGTGGGGTGGGGAGCGCCGAGGATTCTGCTTGGGGATGAAATCTTCAGTGGCTTGAATTCAGAGAAGCAGACGTTTCTGGATGGGGCCGCCTGCAACCGCAGTTCTCTGTGGGACGGTTCGGTCGAAGTCGGGCAGGTGTGCGCCATTAATGAGGAGCTGACGGCGTCGTGTGTGGGTGAGTATTGATCGCTGAATTACCCAATGAGGAACACTTGTGGCAACATTTGTGGTGGTGAAAATGGCCTCGTAGCATGTGTGCGTTTAGGAGCAAGGTTGCAGTTTCTCATGTTTGTCCACTTTTGTCACTCAGTACGTCGCAATTACACCTTCTCAACAACTGTGCACGACTCCAAATGTGCAATAAAACAATTCCAAATTGCCCGTTCTGTCGTTACGAGGGAGGCTGTTAAGGCCGAAACAGACTGGTGATGATTTTATTGCGAACTGAAAGTTTTCGCCTGACCCACTTTTGCAATTCTGCATCACAGTGGATTCCGGAGCTCCCATCGTCCTGCTGTACCGGCACGACAAGCCGGTGGCCTCCCAGAACTTTGACCACGTGATCGGCATCAACGCGGGCGGGGCCTCGTGTGGCACAGCCAACAAACCTGACAAGTACATCGACCTCCGCTTCCACAAGGATTGGATAGACGGTCACACCAAGCGCGCGAGGGAATGCTCGCCCTGCGTTGCTGGGCACTGCGAGCTGTGAACCGCCTCTACATATGGCCGCAATTTCCGTCAGCTATTAGCTATTCAATGCATGTTACTCAACTCTGCCAATATTCGCCGTGGCGAAATGTGCTGCTGTGTCGGCAGAGAAAATGCTCTCGGTGTTGCAATTGGACGTTTGTTGTCTGGGACACGGGAATGGGGGGATCCCATCTAGTTTTAAATGCAACTGATGGCACAAGGCCTGTTGGAACAAGGCACAATTGTCCTTGCAATGGGCTTCGAAAAGAGCAATGACAATGCCGCTTTCTTTCAGAGAAAGTGCTGCTGAAAAAGGAGTATTTCTCGCAGCGTTGAATGGGCGGTTGCCATGAAGTGGGATGCTACCTGTCCAGAACGGCACCGCCCAAGTGCGTCCAGAGGTTTTCTTGATCCTCTGCATGCCCCCTCTTTTTGCGCGGGGCCGTCTTGATGATACGTTTGCCCCACGTTTGCTGATGGCGGTCCCACAACTGATAGCGAGGCAAGCGGCGCGAATCGCATGCCCGAATTCTTACGCAGCTGTGATTCGAGGAATTGCAGAGGGGGGTGTGGGGGGAAGGGCGGCTGTCGGTTGCTTTGAAACGAGGAGGGACGTGTTGTCCAGGTCGGAAGGGATTATATTGGAATGTGGCAGTAGTTGAGTCGAGGTGGTAGTATTCAGCTCTGCGATGGCACCCGTGTGCTGCCATTGGGTTGTGAGGAGCTTTCAACAGGGAAAATCTAGGCCCCGCTTGCCTCCTGGGGTGGAACAAACTGATTGAAGTGCTTGAATTCTGGAAGCCCTGCTCGGTGCATCGTGGCTTGTGCATTGACAGAGTTCTCGTGCGATAAGCACTGCAGCAGAAAGGCCCAAAAATGTTTCCGCGTTCATGTGCGGTGCACCTCTGACACGCTGCATTGAACTGAAACGATGTTCCTTATATTTTGCGGAGACACCTGTTGACGTCCTTTCACAAAGAGGCACAGGCGGCTCTGGAAATGATCCTCGTGGCAGTGTCGATACAGCCATTTTCTGGCGATCCTGTGGTTCTTGTGCGAAGAGGCGACCACAATCTCCTTTTAATATCCTCGTGGGAGTCTTAGCGCTTGCGGCCATCTCGTCCATGGCAACGCCACACCGGAAACGCTGCGATTGCAAATTCGGCCGAGTTTTCGATTTTCAATCCCCAAGTGGCAATCTTGTTGAAAAGCGCGGTTGCGAGCCATGACTGAGCGGCACAAAACCCGGTTCCACTGTGTTGTTGCTTGCCGGGAACAGCTCGAATCCACAGCAAAAGTGACGTCCACAGAATCCAATTTGCTTTGCTCGCCGTCAGCTGCAACTCTTGACTCGCGAGGCGACTGTCAGAGAACTTGGTCAAGGTACCAACAAAATTGAACACAGTTGCATTTTCAGAAAGAATTTTACGGCGGTTGATATCAAACGCTGCAATAACTAACGCAGCAGCGCTTATGACAGCATTGTTCTAACATGTTGCCGTTTCCTGCATTTTGTTGCCGTATTTACGGTTGTCGACCCTTCGATCCCGTACGGTACGAAATCTCCCCGGCACAGTCAGCCTCGGGTGAGGCACCACCTCCCCCCTTGACCCACCCTTCGGATCGTGTCCCCCCGCGGCCTCGCGGCTCTGTTGGGTCGGGCGGCCACCCGGGGCGGCCACGGCACTGCGACCAGCCCGGAGTCGGGCTGCGCCAAGCCCAACGCTGGAGAGCGGCAACTGGTGGACGAGACATCCAAGTCCGGGAGCCCCCCGGGAGGCAGTCGGCCGTTCGCACCGAAGACACGACGATTCCCACCGGGTTCCCCGATTTTCAGGGTCACTGAAATTCCACCCGCCCCGGGCGCGTGGTCGAGGAAGAGCGGTCGATCAGCGGCGGCGAGTTGGGGCTTAAGCGATGGCATCCTCGGATGCGGTTGTGGTGCAAGTGGGGGGGGCCGGGGCCAAGGCGCCTGGCGCGCTGGAGACCGAGGTGCCGGCCGAGGACAACCCGGGGATGTGCCACAACCCGATGGCCACGATCCCCAGCGCCGTCATCGGCGTGTTCTCCGTCGTGGTGCTGATCCTGGGCTTCGTGTCGCTGGCCGCGGGGGATGGGCCGCTGTACGTGGCGGGGGCGGTGGCGCTGCTCGGGAGCACAGGGATCGCCGGCTACCTGTGTGCCACGGGCGGCCTGCGCCACCAGCTGGCCAGATTCAAGCATCAGAACGACCGGCTGGCTAAAACATCGGCGGCGCTGCGGGGGGATGTGGATAATTTGGAGGTGACCAACCAGAAGATCGCGCTGCACGTGGACAAGCTGGAGGACTCGGTGGACGAACTGCAGGGCGTGAGCGAGAAGCTGAAGGAAGACATCGAGGGTTTTGGCGACCTGCGGGTGGAGATGGAGGCGCTGGCCAAGGAGGCGGGCAAGGACCTGGACGACACTCTAGAGAGCATCAACGGGATGTACGACAGGATGCAGGACCTGAATGCCAGGGAGGAGAAGGCGCTGCTCAAGAGGGTGGCACAGGTGGGGCGGCGGGCGTGGAGGGGCCCGGGTTGGTGCTGAGGCGGTTTGAGTTGTCTGAGCTCGATTTGCAGCATGGTTCCCTGTTCAGGGATGAAAGGTGGGGGCAATGTTTTCTGTCAGTTCATGGATCCTCAACGGAATGTTGAATTTTTAGGGGGAGCAGCCGTGTGCGGTCCCAAAGCCAGCTTCCCAGGCCCAGGGCATTGGAGAGGGAGAGACGCGGATGCGAGTTTGGGGTCGTCGGACGACCCAACTCCTACTTTTGGGATCCTCCTTGTCCTTGAATGGGGCGGTGTCTGGAATGCCCTGCGCGCTCGTTGCTGGCTGCGAACGTCGTCACATGCACAGGGCCGTGCGTGGCGCTGTCTGGCGGGTGCAAAGGCTGTAGATTTGCACATAACGGTGGATGTACATCTGCCGATGTAGCTAACGCTTTGACGAAGTTGATGTTCGAATGTTACGACTGCAGGACTTGGAATTCATGGACCGCGACGAGAAGATGTCCAAGGAGGAGTTTCAGAGATTTCTGCAACGTATACCTGCCCAATTCAAGAAGAGGTTTGAGGAGCTGGACCTCACTTTTGCTAGCATCGCAGGAGCTGACAAAGGAATCGACTACAAGGAAATGGGCAGACTCATCGACAGGTTGATCGCTGAGAACGATGAACAGGTGGCAAGCAGGGCAAACAAGCCAGGGTCACCAGCAGCTGCTGCCCCATCGAGCTGAACGAAGATCTGCAGATGGTGATCAACATTGTGGCATTTATGGGCAAGAGCGCAGCAAGAATTTTGCATTGCAGCCAAGCAGCAAGGATCAACTGGGCGCTTTGTTTTGCCCTCCTATTGGGAAAGTGGTTTGTCTGAAGACACAGGAGTCTTCACGTTATACGTTCAGGCCTTTTGAGGCGGTTATCCAGACCCAAGTTTGCCTGGCTGTATTGGCAGCAAACAGTGCCTAATCTTGTTTGCCCTTCATCTGGAAGGATAAGGGTTGGCTACGGGAATCGCCATGTAGTTGATTGTTGTGTGTTCTACTGCAAATAAGGTGAGGAAATGAGGCAATCATTGTTGGGATGTGGGCAACTTAACGTGAGTTGGTGGCCGTTCATTCGTTGGTAAAAGGAGCAATTGTGTGTTTTTTCTTTAAAGGGGTGCTCCTGGAGTGCTGTAGCCACCTTCAACAGCGAGTTTTTGCAGGGATAATTATCTTTGGTTTGGCTGTGTAGCCGTCACTTCATTGCCCTGGCGGCCTGTTGTCTTTGAACGTTGGCTGTGTGTGTATTCCAATGTGCTGGGTGCGCTGGTTTGGTGGATCTCCGATGTGAGGTGCTTGTAGCTCAATGTGCTTGATGTTCTTTCGTGGATTGTCAAGGCAATTGACGTGTAATTCAAGGGTTTATGGCGCCTTTCTGGCGCCAAATTTGAGAGTTTGTTAAGGGCACCGCGGACACGCCAGTGTACATCCCCCAAGTACAGCACATGGGTACGCTTCAGAGATGTGCGACCCAGAGGCGACACTCCCCTGTCGAATGTCCACTTGCCATCAAATTTGTTTATTGGACTGGTACCTGTTTGAAACGACGAGAATCAATCGGTGAATGTGTGAAGGCGGGGTGAAGATACGACACATTGGACAGGGCACGAGTGTCAACTGCGCTTGCATGAACAATGCCAGTTTGGATGCGGTCGACAAGGACATCAGGATGCTTGTCAAGAGACGGTGTCCCCCTGGGTTGTTCACAGAACACCAACCCCACGTCATGACAACATACAAAATGCATCGGCCCCAGCAGCCAAGCGAATCAGAGACACCCCAGCATTTACTCCTTCTCCTGCAGAAGTGCAACTCGTTGGCATGCACGAGAGTAAATGGGCAGTGCCTGGCTATTATGCGACGAGTGCAGCCAGGAAGATAGACTGCTAGGCGGCGCTGATAATGTGTCGCGGCCTGTTCATACACAGTGCGCATCCCCATAGGGCCATGTGGTGCCCGATGTGTTGGGTCACCCGCGCATAACGCTGTTTGGTGTCGGGCCTCTCCCTGCCCCTTGCTTATCGTCATTTGTATCGTTCACTGTGCCGTGCTTGCACCCACGGTCCGTTGCATTCGGCAGCAAGTTAGATTCCCTGTTAATTTGTTCCGTTGCAGTCCGCCGTTACGTGACAGAAAGAAAACAACACGGTGCTGCAGCTGCTGCTGTCTCACGCCATCCGCGTTCCCAAGCGCCCAAGTCCAGTGCAGGACATTCAATGACAAGCGCTCGAGGTCGCCCAGATGGCGTGGAGTCCGGGAGCGTTGCACATTTGTGTGGTAACATGCTACGGTCTGCGGTTGTGATGTTGCTGTGGTTGTGGTGTTGATGTTGTTGGGATGGCAGTGTCACTGATGACACATGGCGCGTATCGAGGCACGGTGAGGGTGGATGGAGGGGACACCTGACACAGCTATCGGAGGCATCAAAATCACTGCATCGCACACCATTTCAAGGAGACTTGCCAAACAGTAATAGAAACGGTGCAGTTTGGCTCGATGTCGGCGCTTGACTGTGGCTAATGCATTGATGATTTCCACTCTGGTGCAGTGATGATGGCCCGCATGAAGGGCTCTTGTCAGGCGCCAGCTGCCTGTATGCTACCGCGATATTGAGAACCATCCACTGGGCAGCGTGGACCTTCTCTAGGGCCACCCCAGCGCAGCTACTCATCCTACACTCACCATCATCGGATTCGTTCATTGCGTTTTTGCTCCTTGCATCTTCTGATCTTCTCCCTCGGCATGACATGTTGTGCTGGGCACGGGGAGCCACTTCCCAGAATTCCATCTTGGACGCACGATAAGGGCCTTTGCCTCTGAATGTAAACACTCTGCCAGCTGTTTGGATGCAGAACCGAACCGACAGACATCACATCACAAGACCAGAAGCTATTCACAGAGTGGAACAGCAGCATACAATAGCTCCCTCAAGCAAGGGATTGACAGCATGTATGTACGTTGGCACATTCTTCCCCATGTTCACTGCCCACTGCATTACCTTGGGAGCACACAGGCGCACACAGTGGTGCACCACACAAAACGGTTTGAATCTTCAATTTCAACACAAAAACCCTCTGCACTCCACTGGGCTTTGCAGACAGCAGACACCCTCGTGTGTCACACCCACCCTCCTCACAACCTGATCGCCAACGCCAAGGTCCCCCTGACTCACTACATGGGATCCAATGCCCTCTGGCAGTTTTGGGGCCAGTCAGACCGGCGCAGGCCCCCAGACTGCAAACAGCTCAAATGACAGTCGGCTGCAACACCATACCCATGGGGGATAATCCCAGCAAGTGCATTCTGCATTGTTGCACTCCTCTGGGGGCCCGCTGCACATGGTTCAGGGTGACACCAGCAGGGAGCAACCCACAAGTTGGCCAGGCTGCAGGCAGGAGCGCTCACTGTTTGGCCTGCTGGGATATCTTGTCACTAGTTTCGACAAGCAGCTTGTCGATGAGTTGACCCATCTCTCTGAAATCAATTCCTTGGTCCTCGCCCGCAATGGCATCAAAAGTGAGACCCATATTGTCAAATCTCTTTTTGTACTGAGCGGGTATGCGCTGCAAGAACCGCTGAAACTCGACCTTGGACATCTTCTCGTCGCGGTCCATAAACTCCAAGTCCTGCAACCGCAATCGCACAGAAAAGTCGCATCAACATTCGACCCCGGATCAACGGCTGCTTTCAGCTACAGCGCACCGCTTCTGCACCGATTCATATCGCCGTCACCCGGCTGCGCAGGAGCCGTTTCGAGCATCGAAACGGCCGTCTGTGACCTCTTTCCATATCCTGCAACACTCGACGCCAGATCCCGACTGCAGTTCTCGCGATGAGCGCACCGTCAGGCCCTGGTGCAACCTCGTGGCTGGATACGTTCCTCCAGTTTCTGGTTCCCCACAAAGTCCGTTTGCCTTTCGCTGGACCCACAAGGTCGCCAGCGCCCCCCGGAACGCAGGGAAGGGCCACCCCGCCGACTCTTCCCCAATCGGCAGGCCCACCGCGCGGCATGTTCGCCATCCTGGCGTTTCCCCCCTGACCACCCGGCCGGACGGTGAACTTTCCGCCCCCAGAAAGCGACATGGCATCGCCCATCCCTCCACCTCGGCGCCGCGCCCCCCCCAGGGGACCCGCAGAAGATCCGGCCAACCCCAATGCCCCCTTCGCCGCCACGGCAGCACAGCCCGGCCGGCAAATCATCGCCCACCCCCCGCGCTCTCGCGTTCGTCCCGCGCCCGCTGCCCCGTCCCCACGCGGGCCCCCTGCCCTGCCCCCGCGTGCCCATGCCGCGGTGAGAGAAGATCCCATTGGACCAAATGGCCGCCTGGCCAGGGACCGCGGAGCCGGCCAACCCCCACCCAACAACTCGTTTAAAAATTCGCCAACCCCGAGGCGCGCTCGATCTCACCCCGCCGCCCGCAACCTGCCCTCACCTGGGCGACGCGTTTCAGCAGGGCTTTCTCCTCCTGCAGCGCCAGGTCGTGCATCCGGCCATACATCCCGTTGATGTCCCCCAGCATCTCCTTCATGTCCTTGCCGGACTCCTTTGCGCACTCCTCCATCGCAGTCCGCAGGTCCCCGAAGCCCGCCATGTCCGCCATCAGCGACTCGCTCACGCCCTGCAGCTCGTCCACCGAGTCCTCCAGCTTGTCCACGTGGACCGCGATCTTCTGGTTGGTCACCTCCAGCTTGTTCACGCTGCCCTCCAGCATCGTCGACGTCCGCGTCAGCCGCTTGTTCTCCGCCTTGAACCGGTTCAGCTGGTGCCGCATGCCGCCCGTCCACGCCAGGTACACCGCCACGCCCGTGCAACCCGCCAGGCCTATGATCCCCGCAGTCAGCAGCATCCCATATCCGGCGACATACGAAGCCAGCCCCAAAACCAGCACCACGATCGATCCTAAGCCCAACGCCGCGCTCGGGATCGTCGTAAGCGGCCGTGCGCAGATTCCCTCCTTGGCCTCCTCTTGGGCGGCCGCCGGCGCATCGGGCGGCGTCGAGCCCTCCCCGTAGGACAAAGGGGTCGTCTCGGACTCGCCCACGTTCACCACCACGGGGGATGCCATGCCGCCACGCGCCAAGGGGGGGTGGAGGGAGGGGCAAGCGTGCGCGTGTCGGCGCGCTGGGGTTGTGGGCAGGCGCTGGGGCGGCCCGCGGGACGTGCAGCGGGCGTGGCCGCGTCCACGCGGGGCCCGCCTCGAGATGCCGGAGATGTGAAGGAGTGGGCACCCGTCCTGGCGGCTGTGGATCCGAATAGGTCCTCGTGTGTTGGTTGGAGGGAGGCAAGGGGTCGTAACCTGATGCGACGACACGTTGGTACTCTTGGTTCGGGGTGGGCAAGCGTGGCCATGGGCTTGGAGGCACAGCCGAGGGAACAGAATTACGGAGAGATCGCGGACAGGCGCGTCCCTTAACCACAACCGTTCTGAGAACGCAAAGAGAGACGCTGGCCAGCGTCTCTCGCACGTTTATAGCATACCATAGCATGCCATGGTATGCTCAGGGGTTGTTGTAACCATAACTGATCGAGCAGTTCTTGCTTGTAACCAGAACTCATCCAGTGTTATTAATAGTTCGACGCATCAAGATGTGATGAGACAATAGGAACTGAACTAAGGATGGTGATGAACGGACTGGATACAAGAGCATCTTTACTGGTGAGTGCCATTCTCCCGGCAGTGCTATTCGGCTATCCGAATAGCACCGCATGTCAAAAAACCATCATCAAGGGACAGAACTCCTGTTGTCCCTGTGCTCCACTGCAAACGGTTGCCATGTTTGAAGCCTACTGTCCCCAGTCAGGGGTCACCGCCCCCTGACTGGGGACAGTAGGCTTCAAACATGGCAACCGACAGACAGCGACTCTGCTTGCCTTGGTCAGCGTGACTGTGCGAGGCGGGCATGGCCACAGGTTTGAAGAAACAGCTGAGGGAACAGAGTTACAGAGAGATCACTGACAGGCATGTTCCGTCATACTAAGACACCCATCCGTCCAACATGATGGACGGTCTATGATCATAGGCCAGTCACTGTCGTATCAACGCAAGTCCAAGAACCGAAGAGCCCACCAATTTCACATTCGCGGATTTGAAGTTGTGAATACGAAAATCATTTTCTATGTGCGCGATGGTGGCGGTGGCTTTGCTCGGCAACTTTTTGCCAGTCGGTGTTTGCTGCGACGGTTGATTCTTTCCAACTTCTGCCATGACCTGGCCTGATATGAAGCCTGTCAAAATTCCATAGCCATCCCGGCTCGAGATCCCACTCGTCACACTCGACTGCGCACAGCAATGGGCCACAATACAGCACAAGTCAAACCGTTTTGGCTCGACCTCTGTGGCAACCTTTGTGCACATGGTGCTCGCACGCACTCGCCGTGCATAGTCGGACAAGCAGCCAAGACTCAACTTGTCTTACAACCCAACCAAGAGAAGCCACGAACAAGTCTTGGGCTCCTTTTAATTACCAGAACATGCCTCTTTTTTCGTCCACCAGAACTCACACTTCACACACGCACGTCACGCTAGCCCAGAGCACCAACCTATGGCATCGACTCAACGCACCGACCCAGAGCGCCAACTTTAATAGCACAAACTTACGATCACAAAATTAGTAAGATTGAAGCTGATTGCTGGCCAGCCGTCTTTCCGCCATATCAATGAGGTTAATGTGTGCACCAGTCAGCCAGCACATGACCAGGTGCTTGCACAACATGGTAGTTGCGGCTGTCTTAGTGTGTCAGATGTTCATCTCTTTAAACTGGCTTTTTAATTAAAGAGCTTGTAAGCTGTATTCACTTCTCTCATTGAGTTTCACTGCACATCAGAATTCAGCCACAGACCTCCAGTCATGAGAACTGGAAATTTGCTCGTGAAACATCGAGAAAAGATGACAGCCATTCCAAGATATTGCTGATGGCATTCCTCGAAACAGGGTTCTCATATGCCACCACTTAATCATCGGTTTACCAATCAGTAATTGCAACGGATTTCCACATATCAGTAATTGTCGGAGGCAGAGGTTCGAGGCTTGATGCGTGCAAAACCGGATGGACTACCCTAGACCTGCTCCATTTTAGGAAACAGAACATTCTGGACACTTTTGTCTCGATGGCAAAGGGCCATACATACGTACATTTCGTTCCTTTTGCTCTCCGTCAGGTTTGTCGGCTGTCTCTGTTGCATTTTTCCCACGATTTTTAAGTGTAATGTCACCAAGCATTCATCCTTTTCCAATTATATGCCGTGCATTGAGTGGCTAGGCTCATGGATAAAGGTGAATCCAAAAAAGCGCAAACATCCTCCCAATGGTTGGTGCTTTGCTCTGGGCTTGACTCGTCGAGTCAAGCCCCGAAACGTTGGCGGGCTGGCAGGGGAGCGGAGGGAAGGTGTTCCGAGCTCACCATTCTTATAGGGCATTCCAATGTTATGACCTGCAAGAATGGCTGCATTACAAGAAGCTGATGCCCGCAACCCTTGGCCGTTGTTCGAGTAACCGCACATGTGACATAACCAGATGTCGCCATTAGCAACAATGTTGAAACATTCCTATTTAGCTCCATTCCAAGCAAATTTGGAGAAAGTGCCAACGGATAGTGGGAACAGACCATGCAACACAGCGCCGGACTTCAATCAGACAACGGACAGCAGCAACAAGTCAAATTACACAAATGCTCAACACCTTGCACACTCAAGCTGGATGCTGATACAGGCGCGGTCCAATGATCATTGACAATATGTTCACTTTGAAATTGCATCCGCAGAAACTGTCCCCAAATCGTCACAGAGACGCGCACTAAAAAGCAAGTCAACCAGCTTGTCGTCGCTCATCGCTTGCGCAGCGAATCCCCACGTTCAAGCAACGCTTCGATCCCTCATCTCATCAATCACCTCCTATCATGCACAGCCATGAGAGCATTCCCTCCATCTCAAGCATAGCCGGAAATGCGACGATGCAGCACAAACTGTACAAGTTTCGGCGCCTAGAAATGGCCGGAAACTGAACATGGAAGCGTGTTCCCTACTCGTATCTCCAGCCCTCCACTGTCCACCCGCCCGCCTCACATTCGCCAACGGACTTGTATCCGTTTCTCGTTCTGATGTTTTCCAGCGTCATGCCCCGCGTCACGCTCGGCATCATCCGCGCCACCTCGGCCCTCATCTGTTGGGCATCAAGCCCCGTCCTGAATGACAAATCGCGCGCCCAGTCCCTCAGAACATGGCTGTTGCGCACCGCAGTGCCCAAGTGCAGCAGTTCCTCGAAAGTCTTGCCGTCCCCAGACTGCCTCCCCTTCCAACCCACAGATCCGGACAGCTGAAGAAAGTTTCCTACCACGCTCTCCGCAATCAGGAAAACAGACACACCCGACGACTCCACAAATTCGACCATTTTCTGTACCGAGTCCCGGGCATTGCCCCGCTCCAGCGCCGCATTGCCTTGACCGACATCGCAGAGTTTCAGGAGGCTCTCCTCCAGACATCGCTCTCGCCACTCCTCTTGTCCAGGCTGCAGGTTGCGCCCGTCCAGGCTCTCCAGTTCCTTCTGTGAGGGCACCACCAGCGCCTGAACCATCTCGACCGTGCCCTCCTTGGTCTCTGCCACCGTCCTTTGCATGACTGAATTCGACAGGAGCTCGTATGCCATGTGCGTGCTCGTTTGATAGGTGTCTCTGGTTATGGGGAAGTCGATGGGCACATTGTACCTATCCGCAGACGACCCTGCAGTATCCCTTACTCTCACCGTCAGACGCTCATCAGACTGATCCTTCGCCTTGCAGATCTGCTTCCAGATGTCGCGCACTGTCCTGCTGCTGTCGTCTTTCTTCTTGTCTTCTTCCCTGCGTCCTTCGTTGCCCTGATCCCCCGCCGTGTCGCTGTCGTCTGCCTTGGGAGGCTGCGCCAGCTTTCGAAAGTCCAGGAGTGCGTCGCAGTGCATCCCCGGGTACTTGTAGGGCTGCCAAAATGACATGAACCCTGGGTTTGGTATCTTCTGCACGGCGGCCACCTCGTCCACCGGCGACCGGTACAGTCGCCATGGCCTCCACTCGCCCGGGCTCTCCGTCCACACCGGAATCGGGCACGGCACCTTCAGCCAGTTTCTCGCCTCGCCGACGAAGACGTTGTTCGGAACGACCGCCGCTTCGTCCTTTTTCGTCGCGCCAAAAAATTTCCTTTCCGTGATGGCGTTCGGCGCTTCAAAATCTTCTCCTACGTGGGTCACCAGGAACAACACGTGGTACAGGGTCAGCGTCAAGTCAATGGCGCTGGTCGCCGGGGGCAGGTCCATGTTGAGATAGAGCAGGCTGTAGGCCTGCTTCATTTGCAGGGCCAGCAGCGGCCCAGAGTCAAACTTGATCAGCGCCCCGGTGTTCGCACGGTTCTGCACGGCGACCTCCAGCGCTTCCGCCACAGCCTCTATCGCCACCTCGACCACCAGCTGCTGCAGTATTCCGTTGTCTCCCACGCCCTCGTCCTCGATCCTCAGTGCCCTCCTGCCCCACCATTCCAAGTTGATGTTTGACTGCTCATCGCCGCTGCCCTCCTTCCACTCCGGGGTCCCTGACAACGTGTCGCGCATGATCCCTATGGCTCTGTGTGTGCGGTAAGTCGTCGGCCTGTCGCTCACCTGCTTCACCCACTGCAGGTACTTCTTCTTGCCACTCGGGGACAGCATTTCCTCTCTGACAATCCCGCCTCCGACGCTGCTTCTCATGTGTAGCCTGGTGGAAATGAGCGACAGCGCATTAAGCCAGATGAACTCGCTTGTGTACTTGGGGTCTTGCTCCATGGCCTGCATCTTCTCCATCAGATTATTGAACATGTCCTGCGACATGGACAGGGCGCACAGGCCACCCGATAGTTTCGTGGCAACGTGGATCGCAGGCGACGTGACAAGCGTGATGGGATTCACGAACCTGAGCAGGTTGCTGGCTCTCTCGACAAGGGATTTGACATCGTGGCGAAGCTGCAATTCTTTCCACACCAACTCGGCCTCGTCATCAGACACCTCGGCGCCGTCCCCGAGTTCCCATTCCCGCCCAGTGTCATTCAAACCCGCCCAGTGTCTGTTCCCTTCCCTCAGACTGGAGATGAACCCCTGCTTCCCCGACAATTCCCGCATGACCATTCCCCAGTAGTCTTCCGGGTAGCCCTCGGTTACCACCCAAGTAGGCGACCTCACATTCACACCTGAAAGCTGCCAGGTCGGGACGTGGAGCCCAATGGGGGCCACGATAGCATTCTTGCTAACCTGGTCATTAAGGGTTCCCTCTGGCTTCCTCCCCTTGATGCTCTCCAGAATCCAAGTCGTTGTGGGCAGCGTAGACGTGGATCTGATTTTGGAGGGGTGCGCATCTGAATGCCGCCAAATCCTTCGCCGCCTCTCATACCGCTTTTTCATAACTCTCAACGCCCTCCACATCTTCACAACCCTCCACTTACTGCATCCCTCCACAGTTTCCAGGCAGTCCTTTATGGCCAGGTACAGCCACGCGGGTGTGTCCTGAGTCAGGAGCTTCCCTAAATGCCTCGCTATTCTCCACACCTCCAGGATGGGATCAAAACGACTTGCCTCCCGACTGGGACCGCTCACCTGGTGAGCTTGGCTCATGACCATGTACTCAGAAAGCACAGCCCTGACGCCCCATTGATTGCACAGCAGGGGGCTCAAACCAGCAACAAACTGCGATGAGCCACCAGCTATGACGGCACCCTTGCTCATCAAAATCATCACCAGTTTGCCGGCCCTCAGGAATTCGTGCAGCGTCTGTCCCATCATCACAACTGCTCCGACAGCCAACGCAGGATAGTGGCCGCCGAACCACGACTTCAAACTTCCGAGAAGCACGGCGGCCTCGCCAGCCAGTAGGGCTGAAGCGAAAAGAAAGACGTTGGAAGCCCCAGAGAGCCGATACAGTGCGTTCTCCCCTCGAGACACTTTGCTCGAATAGCGGGTGAGCAAAACCTGCATGATGGACATAATCAGCCCCAACACGACTGTGCGTTGTACTTCTGCTTTCGCAGCCCAGTAGTCGCCGCCTGCTCCTGAAATTTGACTCGCTTCGATGGCCGCCTCCGCGGTAGACACTTCATTGTCTATCCAGCCACTGCCATCGTAGGGGGCGAGTCCGGTGGTGATGGCACTCTGTGGAAAGCACTGGGTGAGCGAATACGACAAGTCAGACACAGCATATCCTGCTGTTGGCACTTTTCGGTTCAAAATTTGCAGTCGCCACAGAGCTTGGATGTAGTGTAAGACGAACGAAACGGTGGTGCACAGTGCGATGCGGCCCAGCTCCGCCGCGCCATATCTTGCAATATACATCGTCTGTTGGGTCAAAATTCTTAGCCCTTCGATTCATGTTGGTTTCCTTGAGCAACTCGAAATGCATTTAACATTGCAAAAGAGCTGCATGCAGGGAGAGCAATGC
The DNA here is from genome assembly GCA_905146915.1 of Ostreobium quekettii. Classification (NCBI taxonomy): domain Eukaryota; kingdom Viridiplantae; phylum Chlorophyta; class Ulvophyceae; order Bryopsidales; family Ostreobiaceae; genus Ostreobium; species Ostreobium quekettii. Next base: position 56,856 of record CAJHUC010003115.1, on the reverse strand, counting down.
CATGGGGACAAGAAAAGCTGGTGCAAACAGTAGCCCCCAAAGTACGCAGTGTATTTTATTGCTGCGATGGCATGGAACACATGCCCCATTGTTGCTGCTGGCTCCCACCTGTTGTTCAAGCGAATCTTCAGGATCGCATTCACCATGTGCTGGGCACACTTGAGGACCTGTGGCACAATGAGTACAAGCATGGTTATACCTCTTGAACTGTCGGTATCAAATCAACGTCCACATTGCATCCAGTCACTGGTGCGTACAGTCTGTACGGTACAGATAATGGAGAGAGATATCGTGAACGCGCTTGACACCACCATGAAAAGAATCGGAACGGGGATAACGCTAATTTGACTTGTGTGCATCTGTGCGTTTTGCACCAAATTGCGTTTGGCTGCCTCCGTTCCTGGCCACATTGTTGTTGCACTGCACTGTACTCAGTAGTCTGTCAACACTGCCTAGCATCTGCGTTGAAATAAAATTCCAAGTGGGGCAGCGCACTCATGCAAGGGCTCCCCTCTGCCTCCACACCACCCCGCCGACCAGCCCTGGTCACCTGCAATGAAATTCGCCGGCGACGGGCGCGGCGACTGCCATTCCAATGCGGCGCCCGCGAACTGTTGACAGGCTGGCGACAGCACCGCAGCAAGCAGCGCCAAAGGGAAGCCGCGCATGTTGGAAGGAACCTGCAGCGATGCACGCACAGGCAGTGAGAGGCGACCAGCGCGTTTTCCTGCAGCGCAATATTCTCCGGCTGTCCGAGGTGCCGAAGGCGGCAGGGTAGGAGGCAGTCTGGGCCCCCCATACCCATGCCTTCAGCGCGGCCTTCCTGTTTGGTGATCATGCAACCCAATATGGTGGGTGGGAATCCGAGGCAAAAGCGGTTGAAGGGGGGGGTGGGGGGGGGGGAGGGAGCGCGCGGCGCGGGCAGTGGGAACTGTGCTGCGGGAATGGGCTACCGTCCAGAGCAGTGCTGTGCAGAGCTGCAGAGCTCTAAACCGTGCAGCCTGAATTCTTGAACCAGGTAAAGGCCTCGAGCTGTTCCGAGGAGAAGGTGGATGGGTGCGGGCTTGGGGCTCTTCCACACATCACGGTCGTGCGGGCGCAAGCTTGTGCCTGTACTCTGAGAGGCCTGGACCGAAACTGTTCCACGGAGAGCGTAGAGTTGCTGTGAAGCAGACCCAGTTCCCCCAAGGCGGTTTGCACCTTCGTGGGAGAGGCCCCACGTAAGCGGCTGAGCATGGAGCTGATGCCCCCGCTTGCCGATCAGGCGACCATTGCTATCTCCGGCTTTCTGTCTCAAAATCCGAGGCGAGCCTTCAAATATATGAATTCGACCGGCCTGCGAGCCGTCAGTCGACAAGGATCCCAGTTCACTTTTACGCAAGGCATGTTCTCACCCCCTAGCCCACCAAACTGATTCCAACCCGGGGTCGTCGCATAGGGACGCTCAAAGAGAGTAAAGGCCACGCTGGGTTCACGCCACTTGCCCAGTCGGCGTTCGCAAGCAATCGTTGCATTGACCTTCGCGACCGACCCAAGAGTCACCCAAGGGTCGCCCCCAACCTTGCAAAGAGCATCGCCTCCCACGGCAGTCTGGGGTACTTTCCCGCTTGGCAACTTGGGCTATTTCCCTCCCCTTGTTCCCCCTACCTTGAGCAGGTGGACTCCTCTTTTGGCCATCACTTCCTCGTTGGCCCTGTCGAGGTGGCTTGAGTGGGAGGCTCAGACTACGTTGGCCCCGACCAGTGGCCTGTCCGCTCCCAGGATGCTGCGTTTGCCAGTCCCAAACGTCGTCGGCCACTGGCTGGGCAACGCGGCGTGTTATCTGCAGAGCCTCTCGTCGCCGCAACGGCAACCCTCACGAGGGCGTCGACGATTGCGGGGCGCGTCTGGAAGGAGTTCAGCCATGCTGCAGCCCAAGTAAGACGTGTCCTGCGGCTTCTAGGGAGAAGGGCCAGATGATGCTGCGGAAGACGCAGCGGAAGGGGCGAGAGCGTCACAAAATGATCGTTGAATCGTCTGCAGGTGAAGTCTAGACGAGCAAGGGCTGCCAGCGTGGAGGGCAAGGCAAACAGTTGTATTGTTGCGTTTGTCATTGTTGCTGCATCAGATGCCATCGTGTGGATGTTGTACATTGATGATGGGCTCTATGCTTCCCTGTTGGCGCTGCGGATCGTGCCAGTGGTGCAAGGACGCGGTTCTGGATTTTTGAGATGCTCCTTCATGGGCCATACAAATTCGTATATGAGGGCGTGGGAAAGGCTGTCGCTCAGATGGAGCAATATCTGCCACAGCGCCTCATTTAAGGGGACAAGAAGCACCGACAACATTATGTGGGAGCACTTTGGGTGTTTCCATAACATTGCGGCAAAGCTGCTTTTCCTTTTAGTCTGTACATACCTTCGTTGTAAAACGAATGAACGTTGCACAATGCCCATCTACTGATCAACGCGGATTTCATGCCATGTCATCACAGCGGCGTCAGCGACTGTGCTGGCTTAAAGAAGAACTTGAACACTACAATTCGTAATTAAAAGAACGTCATGAATGCTACATGACCAAACACTTGACAGTGGAGAAACTAGGACACCACATGGGTAAATACGTCTGCTCACAACCAACTCAATCTGGTGGGAATGCAGAGACGTCCTTGGATATTCCAACCCTGTTGTTGATTCAAGGGATCTCCTTCATCCGCTCCATGTGGACCGCAAAACAGCAATCGACATATTGATACATGCAAATTGGATGCCCAAACCACACTCGGACATTCAAGACAGTTGTCCTTTTCTGACGAAGTGCTCGGTGGCTATTCGTACTTCCATCCTGTCGTTCGCCACCCGCCTGTGTGACAATCGGCCGTGAGCGAAAATTTGCAGCCTTTCGAAATGTTATCCAGGGTAATTCCTTGGCTTGCATTCAGCACCGCCCCTGTCATTTCCATCCTTGCCTGCTTTCTCTCGAACCCAGTTCTGAAAGATAAGTCTCTGGCCCAGTCTCGAAGCGAAGTGTGATTCGCTATCCTCAACTCTAATTGCGCCACCTGCTCATAGTTGTTGGAATCCTCCCCCGCCTTCTTCCCTGCCCAAGATTTGCTTCCCGAAAACTCAAGAAAATTCCCCACAATACTCTCCGCGACAAGGTACAACGACACACCAGAAGACTCCAGGAATTTGACCATTGTTTCGATCGATTTTTGTGCATCATCGCGTTCCAGAGCCTCATTGCCCAGCCCTACTTCGCCGAGTTTGAGGAGACTCTCCTCGAGCGACCTCCGCTTCCATCCTTCTTCACCAGGAATCAGACTCTGACCCTTCATGACCTCCAGCTCATGTTGCGACGGGATTACCAACGACTTCTCTGCCTCACCTTCAGCAGCGTTGGCCGCTTTAACTTCTCTTTGCATCACAGAATTAGTCAATATCTCGTACGACAGGTGGGCGTACGAACGATATGTGTCCCTTGTGGCCGGGAATGTGTCTGGCACTGTGCACGACGTGCTGGTTGAAAATGCGTTTCGCACCTTGACTTTCAACGTCACCTTCGTCTGCTCTGGCTCCCCGCGTCGTCTTCCAGCCTCCCTCCACAACTCACGCACGCTTTTCCTGTCTGCCGCGCACTCACCAGCCCGGCCTCTGCCGCTGTCAGGTGCCTCCCCGCCTCTGCAGCTTCTTTGCTGCTGCACATGGTCAAGAAAGCCCAACAGTGTGTCACAATGCATGCCTGGTAGTTTGTAGGGCTCCCAGAGGGACACAACACCAGGGTTGGGGATCTTATACACAGCAGCAATCTCATCTAGCGGCGATCTGTAGAGTCTCCATGGCCGCCACTCTCCTGGGCTCTCTGTCCACACAGGAATTGGACATGGCACCTTCAGCCAATTCCTTGCCTCTTTGAGGAAGACACTGGCAGCCACTTCGTCCCTTGTGCCACTGTCGCTTTTGTACGTTCTCCTGTTTGTAATCGCATTCGGTGTGTCGAACTCCTCATCAACGTGCACCACCAGGAAGAGAATGTGGTACAGGATCAGGGTGAGGTCAATGGCACTCATGCTTGACGGAAGGTCCATGTTGAGGTATAGGAGGGCATATGCTTGTTTCATCTGCGCCGCCAGCAGCGCCCCACTGCCGAGCTGATACGTTGCACCTGTGCCAGTCCGTTTCCTCACTGCAGATTCCAGCGCCTCTCCGACCACGTCCATGGCGGTCAGCAATATAATCTGTTCCAGTATTCCATTCTCCCCCACGCCTTCCCTCTCAACCTGCAACGACCTTCGGCCCCACCATTCCAAGCTCAGGTTGGACAGCTCATCCCCAACACCCTCCTTCCATTCTGGGCCTCCTGCCAAGGTGGACTGCATGATAGAGACTGCCCTCTGTGTCCGGTAGGTTGTGGGCCTGTCGTTCACTTCCCTCAGCCACTTCCTGTACAAATTCCTACCTCTTGCAGACATGAAGTGCTCCCTGACCAAACCTGATCCTGCACAGCTCTTCATGTGCAGCCTTGCGGGGATCAGTGAAAGGGCGTTCATCCAAATGAATGCATCGGTGTAATCGGGGTCGGAGTCAGCTCCGTCCATTGCATCCATGAGATGATCGAACAGTGCCTGGGACATCGACAGGGCACACAACGCACCTGTGGTTTTCATTGCCCCATGCACTGCAGCCTTTGAGATGAAGGTTGCGGGGTTCCATAGCCGGACACAGTTGCTCACCCTTTCAACGATTGACTTGATGTCATGCCTGACCTGCAGTTCCCTCCATATTAATCCCGCCTCTTCCTCAGACACATCTGCAGGGTCCTCCAGATCCCAATTACTTCCACCATCTGTCAAACCCGCCCAGTCCTTTGAACCGTCCTTCAGGTCCTTGATGAATGTCTCCTTTCCTGCCAATTCCCTCATAACCATTCCCCAGTAGTCTGATATGTAGCTTTCTTGTGTCAGCCAAGTCGGTGTCCTCACGGTTAGGCCAGATAACTGCCAGCTTGGCACTTGGCAATCGAATGGAGCAAACAGCAAGCTCTTCTCAATACTGTCATTGAGGTTGTTGTCACACTGTTTTCCCTCGATCCTGCGAAGCATCCACCATGTGCTTGACAGCCCATGTCTTGACCTCACGTTCGATGGGTGCCAATCCGAATGCCTCCATATCCTCATCCGCCTCTTGTATCTTTTCCTCAACACAGCAGCTATTTTCCAGGGCTGAATCCAGGACCAGATGCTGTGGATCTGTCCGCTGCTCCTCACATCTTCCATCACAAGCTGCAACAGTTCTGGAATGTCATTTGTCACCAGACTGTACACAGCAACTAAGAGGCGCTTTGGCTCCAGGATTGGATCCCAACGATGGACCTGCCTGGGTGGCCCAGACACCGTCTTGGCTTGGCTCGTGGTTTTGTACTCAGCCAAAACGGCTTTCAGTGCCCATTCATTGGACAACAGAGGGAAGATGGCTGCTCCAAATTGCCGCGTCGCTGCTGACAATATGGTCGCCCTTGTGATGCGGAAATGCCTTGTCGCACATGCCTTGAAAAGCACAGGCAAAGTATGCCCTATCATCACGACTGCTGCCAGCGAAACCCCAGATGAAGCACCACCAAACCATGAATGCAGACACAGAATCAATGTTGCCAATTCACTAACTAGCAAGACCATCGCCAGAAGACACACATTCATCGCCGTTGACACTCGAAGCATTACATTCGTTCCCTCCCTGGATTTGGCCGAAAAGCGTGCAAGCAACGCCTGTGCTGCTGTGAGACAGACAGCTGTCACCACTCCACAACGTTCACTGCTGTGCCTATGTGCGTTCTGCATCGCCAACACTCGGTCGACTTCCATTGTTTGCCGCTCTTTTGGCCCTTCCTCTTGGACAGTACATGGGCATTGGCCCAATGCTGACATTGCCGAAACAGTGGGGATGGCGTCCTATGCACATAATTGCAGGTCACGCATAGTTCCTGTATCTGAACGTCACAACAAAGAAAATGCAAACTATGCAGATGCACAGGGAACCTCCCTGCGGGTAGAGACATCAACACTAGAGTGCTTTATCATTCGATGCAATAACAGAATTTTTCCCCCGTTGCAGGGCTAAAGAAACCTTACAAGGAAGCCACCCAGGAAACAAACAAACAATAGCAATTACAGCTTCATGCATGTGTTTAGCGACTCACTTTTTCATATTCCATGCTTCCCTGCCCAGGCTCACACTTGACAGTGCTGAGAGGCATGCCATATCTGCACTGATGGCCCCAAGCAATGCATGTTCCATTCCCTGCAGCCACCAGCTGGAAATTCAGCATGCCTGTGCGATGCACAATTCAAACACAACTCGTGCTGGCACAGATCCATGCAGTGCAGAATGAGAAATCACTGTCTTCCACCTTGCCACGCAAGTGCATAGGGCCTGGTATCATGAAACAGAGCAACAAAGTCCATTGTAAGGACGATGTAGATGCATGTACGGCCGTAACACATACTGTGTATGTGAGATGTGCATATTTGGAACAAATACCAACAGTTCCAGTGTTTTTGCACATGTTAGCATTGAGTTGTTGAAGTGGATCCAGCACCTCCAAACCCATTTCATCAGAAAAAAACTTCACCCATACAAAGGCAAGACAACAGCAGGAGCATTGATGCAAGGGAGTTAATGTGCTGTGGCATGGCTGTTGTGTACAATGAAAAACATTGCAAATCATGGCAGACAATTTTGCTGCAGGAGCGGCAGACAGTGGCACAATTGCATGGCACCATTGCTGTACCTTATAGCCACAGACATGCAAGTCATGGACTCCACAGCACAGCACAGCGAAATCACTCGAAATCAACTGTCATTTTGGCACAAGCCCACCATGCTTTGCTGGGAGGGTGATGCCCATCGCATCACGTGTCTCAGTGCTATTTCCTTTATTTACATTTGCTTTGCAACATTGCAATTGACCTTCGTCCTTTCACTTCAGTTGATGCGATTGATCGAATCAACGCTCATCAAAGCGCTTTGTCAATAAATCAGATCATCTCACCGGTGTAAAACGTCAACTTCAGCGTGTCGTTGATTCCCGTCCGCAAAGGGGTGGCAATGGTGTTGTTGGGTTTCCCTGTGACCAAGAGGCAGGGAGTCGCCAATGCCACAAACACCGCCACAGTCCACAATACGGGCTTTGTCTTCACGGCCTTCAGCATAAACGGGTATGTGCAATTCAGCTGCAACAGCAACTTGGGCCAGCGAATCAGGTGCAAGGCAGCAGCGGCGCGCACTCGTTGACCAATGTGTCGGCGAGAACCGCCATATCAAGTTGCGCGTGGGGCGAGGCCCTCGATCTCAGAGTTCTTTCCGCTGTGCGATCTGGAAGCCGTTGTGAAACGTTCCCGTGACCGTCCGGCAGCATGGGTATCAAATTCCACTGGCGGCGGCCAGCTTTCAGCAGATGCTGGAGAACCACCCCTGCTTGAAACCACCGCGGCCAGCCAACTGGGAGCAACGCAAAGCACCTTCGAAGGAGCTTTTCCAAAATCTTATGACCCAGGCAACTGCGAGGGAGCGCCAGGCTTGTCCGGTCGACAGCTCCTCTATGCACAGGGGTCTGAAACTCTGGCAGCAAGGCCGTCAATCGTGGCCATAAGAGGGAGCCGAACGACTCAAACACACAAAAGATTTCGCCAACAGGCGTCCTGTCCGAGCGGAGCACTATAGGAGGCTGCCTCCGGGGCCTCCACCGGAGGCGTGTGACACCAGAAGCGCCTCCTCCACGCGGAAAAGACACAGGTACCACACAGCCGCTGTCCTCAACTCTACGTTGACATCCCCACTTCCGAGAACGTCAGCATCGGCGAAGATCGGCAAGTTGTGCGCACGAACTATGCGAGCAGATGTTCGTGCGGCCCTCCCGCTTCAGAATCTCCGCGTTGAGCATGCACTCACCATCAACGTTGACGCCGTGCGCGCAGAGCCCAAGTGCCGAGCAGAAGATGTATCCGTCTGCGTGTGCTAGCAGCAGCAAAGCGGGGCGACTGCGTTCCCGTGCGCTGCAGACGGCAGGTCTCGAGTCGAGCTGGTTACTGCTCTCGAGGACGCGGTGCCAACAGAAGGAAGGCCTGAGTGCTCGCAGCACATGCCCACAGCATGGCGCGGTGTAGGATGGCCGAAGGAGCCCCAACGACCTGCACAACGTCATTCCACCCCTGGGTTCGGGTCGACTTCCTTGTGGAACCTTGCGCGCTGAGATCTGTTGTGAGGTGTCCTGGCGTGAGGTGCGAGAGATTCCGGAACGGGAATGCAACGTACCTTGGCATATTATATCAGTCCAGAGGCTAGGCCTGCGGCCCAACGTTCTGCACCTTTGTCGTCCCCACTTTATCAAACAGCACCTGCATTGTTAACAATCGTACGTTTTTCCTATGTAGAGCATGCGAGTACCTTTGGAAGGACGGCATGTGAATTTCTCTCCCCGAGCACCCGCGTGCACAACCAGTGGCACGATGGTCGAGGCCATCCACAGAGACCTTTCCCGCCATCCTACCCCCTTTGGCGATTGAAATCTTACCACCTCGCCAGCTTGCATCACACGGTTGTTTCACCACCCTCCCCACCAAGGAATCTCCCGTCGACGGCGGACTCATTCCCCCATTCCCGATATTCCCACTTACTGCATAACTCAACGACCCGCCTTGCCTCCAAGTCAACCCTTGGGCCTCCTTGCCATGGGCATCTGCTCGTGCGACGTGGCAATTGCATTCCACGAACCGATCATGGTACGCCGATTGCTATTGCTAAGCGTCACCGCGGGCCTCTAGGGCCGCTGAGCGCCCAGCCACACGCAGAAGGCAACTTTCTTTAGTGATTTGCCGTTCTGGACGTTCGGAATTTGCACCGTCGCTGCACAGCGTTGCATGCGCCCACAGGATCAGATCAGAAAGCACACGCGAGGAGCAAGCTGGCTCGGACTCTAAGAAATTCATTTTCCGGGTGCTCCAAGTCGGTTTGCGAGCATATGACATAAGACCCTTCTGTATTTCGAAATCTCAGCCTTGCGATTTCGTTCCGTTGAGCTCCACCGGTCCTGATGGCCCGTACAATTTCCGGATGGGCGCCGCAGTGGAAGATCAAACGATGTAAGGGCTCCGCCTGCTAATGCATGGGGGCCCTCTCGCAGTACACAACAGCAGTACATGGTCATATATCTGTGGTTGCAACATCCAACCCCCTGATGGCGCAACCGCCACCCCACATGTCGATGGTCGCCATGGGAACCACGCACAACCTCTCCCAAACTCATGGGCAGCTGGTCCACGTCGACAGCCTCAGCTCCACTTTGTTTGAGAGTACATTGAACGATGAAGATGGTCCCCCTTGCGTGGACTGGCTCCTCACGGAGCACCGCTTGTCACAAGAACGATCGCCACCGAAAGTAGCAATGGCAGTGGAATGGCGTCTCAAACGGGCAGCAGATGACCAACCGTCGTCCAACGCATGCAAACAATATCCCTGTAGAAGGGCTTGCATTACAAGCCTTGTAACTGCCGCAGAGAGCTCCACAGCCCATCCCAGCAGCTCTCAAAGTAGATGAAGTCAACAACGTCGGCTGGGTCCGTGGGTCCGTTCAGCCCCGTCCAGAATGCGGCAGCGTATGACGCAGAAGGGATCCTTTCCGGCTTATCACGGCTGCGCAGCGACAACGATTGGCCAATTTTGCCCGGCAGCAAGACCGCACTCGAGATGTGGGTCGTGAACGGCAAGAAAAGAAGCTAAAAAACGGATCAGAATGGCCGCGGCCTTCGAAAAGGTCGAGTGCTATTGCGCTCAGGCCATGGCGCACGTGGTGCGCACAGCCAGGGGACTCAGGCAGCCAGGCCGCATGCCCTGGGCGGCCACGCAAGGCACAGGGAAACCACACGCAGTTGTTGTTACAGCTGCCATGCCGAAGTCAACAATACACCGTCCCCTACGGCGCTCTTCGCGCCCTCTGTACTTATAACCACTCAAGGCACCCGATATTTCCCTCAATACCCCTTTCGTTGGAAAGTATCTTTTGATTCCCCGGAATATCCCTGTCACACCCCCTTGTCAGCGCAATTCGTTAGGGTACACCCCACTTCCCGCGGTCAGCAGTCATAGAATGCCCCGCGGGTCATATTTCCATCACATAGCCACGTGGCGCCTCCGTGCGGGCCCCCTGGCTCCGTCTCGTCGTGCTCCGCAGCAGGACACGACGGGGGTAGCCCCTTTCCATCGTAAACGCCAGTCCTCTTCATAACGTACACAGCTCGGCCAAATCATGGCCAGAACAACGTCTATTGACGCACGTCCTTAAGCAAGTTGAAAATATCTCCCAGTGAAATAGGGATGACGCAATCATGTTACAGAATTGACTGGCAGCAGATTGAGGCTTTCAAATCCAACTTTAGATCAACCTTAACAACACTAATTTGCTGAATGTGCGCACCCCTGTTTGACAATTTTAAGACATTTCTGCCTCATTGCTCACCAGCCTGTCGAATGTTGATCAGATTAGCGGACATGCTGAGGCCGCCAACACTCCCTTTTCCCACCTCTGGACCTCACGGGTCGCCAGTTGAGTAGTATCGTTAGGATACTAATTTTCTGATGATTCCCATTATTGGCTACCCGAGCAGCTCCGCATATTCTCGACAGACCGCTATTCCGGGGGGTTCTGCATCATGGCCACAGCCGGAATGCGGCTTCGCTCAGTTCACACGGCCTCAAAGCCGATATTCCGCCACAGCGACTTGTATATCGGGGGCCGCTGGGCGCCACGAGCACTCCAAAGACCCTCGTGCAGCGGCTGGGGCTGCTCCACATTTTCTTGGCACCGTTGCGAAAAATTTCAGTAAAAGTTTCAATAAAAGAAATTTCAGTACTGCTCCAGGTAAGGAGGCCAAACGTTGAGTTACAATGCGGAAGGTAATATGCAATGTACTACAGCACCTGCGGACCGACGCAAAGTTAACTATCTGTCAGTAGGTGTCTGCCAAGCGCGACACTCCCCTCGGTTCCAAGTCAATCCTGTTTTGCATGCACCCTCACCTTCCGAGGGGGACTGTCCAATGCCTATCATTACCGGGCATGAATGTCATGAAGGGTACTAGCGTACCAAAACCCCACAACATGAGCACCCTGAACCCCAAAATGACCTTCGTCATGCTGAAGACCTGCATGGCGTTCATGGCATCACGTCCGGAAATGAAGGGTGTCGGACAATTGTGCAAGGAGATCTCTTTGGGCAGCTAGGGCGCATGCAAAACAAATTCGCCCTGGAGCGACGTTCGGTCAGTTGCCAACCAACCCCGGTCATGATGGCCACCGATTCCTGCACAATACGATTCGGCTACTGTACGGCGACCATGCAACCGCAGGTTGGAAAATCACCACTGATATGTCCCTCGGGCCCCCCGCCGCGACCGCAAGAGCCATACGATTACAAGTTGGAATGTGCGCATGTCTACCATGCAATCTTTTTGTAGCGGTAGGAGACGGCCAAGAGTGCATTGCGAAACCTGACCCTGTATGAAAGGGCTTAATCCCCATGTACGTCCACGCAATTGATAGTCATTTTCCGGCTTCATTCGCCGCTAGTTGACCGAACGCCAAGAAAGGCGGAATGGGTCCCGAATCAGTCACCTCATCTGGCCATTCAGGCACCAAATCCGATTGCACGAGTCGCCACGATCTGCCTCCTCTCCAATGAGAGCGCGAGCACCCCTTGGTCCTGGCGGTGCTATCTCGCTCAGCGACAAAAAGGCGGGGCCGCTCTGGAGCTGGGTTAGCTTGGTGGCCGAAATTCACAGCTGCAACATCCTTCCACCCAGATCCAACACATGTTGGCGTGTCAGCACTTTCTGCACTGGTAGTGGAATTGCTTGAATTTAACTGGTTCTTGAATTGGCTGAAAAGACACTGGCCCTTCCTTTTTGTTTGAAAAACAGATGATCAAGTTTTCCCCAACATTCGCAACACGCTCTAACCACATCATTTGCTTCCTGGAAATTTGTCTTCAGTCCTTATTCACACAACTGCTTGACCACACCCCATACTCCAATGATCCGACTGCAAGAATAGGGCAGCGCTCTCACCAATAGTCAACTGGTGAACAAATGGACCCAGAAGTTGACAGCGTGGGGTGCAGCAGTGTACGTGGTTCATTAATGTTACACGCCGCTTCATACCACCAATCTAAAATGATCAAGCCCATGCACGAAGTAAAAACCGCGATTGGATTTCCTACTGCCCTGCTTCAGCCAACGCTCAAGAGCGTTATCCAACACCCCATCGTTGGGGGAGCAGATTCATGAGGCCCAAAGCCGCATGCACACCTCGCGGCACAATACAAATGCTAGCAATTGGCGCAACTTCCATTGGCGTCTCCTCTAAACAACATTCACGTCAAGTCCAATCCAATCGTCCTTCCCCGTTACCCACGTGTCCAGATCGCGATGACGTCAACCCAATCATCCCATGCAACAAACGCAATGACCATCCGCTGACAGTCGTCCTGGCAGGGAACCGGTACTGCCCGCGGGCCAGTCAACTGGCTCGCGTGCCTGGAGACTGTTTGCCAGGTCAAACGTGCCTCCCCCGCACATCCTGTGGAAAAACTCAAAGAAATTGATGACCATCGACATTCCCTCTGCCACGTGCAGTAAGCAACGCCCAACGATCCCAGCCTGAATGGCCGAAACAGCAGGGTCCAGGAGTGCCAAAACAGCAGCGCCCACTTCATTCACTCCCCATCCAGTCGTCTGCACCGACCCCGTCAATACTCCTTGCAACACCCACGCCAAAATTGAAAAGTCAATGGTGAAAGTCCGCCACTGACAAGACCCCCTCCCCTACGCCCTGCTGCCGCGTTCGAATGAGTTCCTGTGCCAACTCCTTGAGCCGTTCAGGCGCTATGTGGTCCAGGGACAGCGCCCTGTCGCCTGTGGCCACCACGATGCCCTTGTCCATGCAGCTCCTCAACAGGAAGGATGTTATGGCCCACGCACCATTGGTCATGAGGTAGACGAGCATGCGGTGCAGCAGCGGCTTGTCATGGTCCTCCAGGCTGGTCGAAGAGCCGAGGGCCACCATAAGGCGACCCAGGTCCTGGCTGAATATCTGGAAGTGCTTCCGCCACACACCCTCACGTATCTTCTGGTCGCCAAGGGCTTCCTCCTGGTGGGCCTGAACATCAACAGTGACACAATGTGTTGCTCATCCACAAATGCAGATTGTGCTGAATCCTACTGAGAGTGTGTGCCCCTGCTCAAGAGGAAACATTGCCTTGAACCTTCAAGGCGACAGCAGGTGCTGGCACATCCAAAATGCTTGTTGTTCCTCTATCACTTTGGGGGTACAAACATCCAGCGAGTGGCAGCATGCGTGTGAGGCTGGTGAATGGCAGCATGCATCCTGTGAGTTTGCAATCAGTAGCCCAGTGTTCTGTGCTGTCTGCCATGGCTTGGCATCAGGAAGACACCAGCATCATCTACTTCACTGTCTTCTTCATTGTCTTCAGCAAAATGCAAGGAGGCACTGGCCTGCAGCACCTTTGAAGCAAAGACGGGCAAAGATAGCAGCCATGAGCACACAACAGGAGCCACGCTGTGTACTGCACTCATGCTTCCCGGGGTGCATGGAGATTATCTCACACTTTCGATCTCCTCTTTGTACTCAGCTGGTGCTGCACACACTTCATTCGAAGTGCACGAAATCCCTGCACATGCATCCACTGTGTGCTCCACGATCGACCACTTACGCATCTGGGGTCATCTTTCCAGGTGGGAAATGTAGCTCACTGCTTTCATTCACAACGACTCACCTATATTTTCAAGAGTGCGACAGACACCCAGAGTGCATGGGCAAAGAGAGCCTTGCGACAACAGGGATGCACAACATGCAACATGCACAATCTTCCAGATGCAGATGCAATGTAGACACACTGGCACTCTCTTGTGCATGGGCAAAGAGAGCCTTGTGGCAACAGGGATGCCCAACACACAACAGGCACAGTCTTCTATATGCAGAAGCAATGTAGATGCACTGACACCCTCTTGTGCAAGTTGGATGCAAGACATAGACCATTAGTATTTGGGGCTGCTGCCCAACTTTCCCCAACGGTTTTGGAGGCAGAAGTCTTTGAATGCAGCAGGAATGGCAAGCCGCACACAGGAGCAAGAGAACATGCCCTGAAGGCAAGACAAAAGCTTGCTGCAACAATATCCTATGCGAACGGTGCCTCCTCACCCTCAGTCTCACCTGATCGGGAGAGAGGTCCAGAAATTCAGCTTGGGATTGTGGGCTGCCTGTGCGAATGCAGTCGAACGCCTTCTCTGGCAGCTGGCATGCTTCTTCCCATACTCCTTCTGGCAGGGACACCAGAGATGTGGTGGGCTGTCCATCGGGGACTGCGGCCAAGGCACGGGACTTGATGCAGGCCTCCAGGGAACAGGGGTCAAGAGCAGGAATGACACACCTGACAAAGAGGCAACATTTCAGAGTTGCGCACAGGCAACGCATTCAAGTGCCACTGCACTTCAAAGCCGCCATCTCAGAGGTTGTCAGGGGACTTGTAGATGTGGATGCGAAATTGATGCACCTGCATCATCCAATAGGGGCAAGGGCAGCGATTCATCACAAATTGATGCAGGCAGTAAATTGGGATTCACAAAGGAAAAGTGTTGAATTGGCATCATGCTGTGCACAGCTATGGAAAGAGGTGGGATTTTCAGACAGTGCCAGCCTGTTTGCAGCAGATATCTCTTGCAACACAATACTAGCCTCACAATAAGCAATGCATCCTGGGCCTCAAAATGGCAAGGTCATTTGGAAACAACAGCACCTAACCACAGAAATAGCAGCAATTGAAAACCTGAATGTTAGACAACAAACTGCAGTGGAACAGCAATGGCTATCGCTGCAGCGCTTTGTGAATGCTATGTGCAGTTTTTGGGTGCTTGAGGGCATCTGGCACTGTGCAAGGCAGCCTGTGAGCAGAGAAACCACCAAATGACAAATTCCTGGCCTGTCCAGACAATGAAATGCCTAGAACAATGCTGCCTGCACAACGGAAAGCAGGGCCCCTGCATTGTGCAGCCGGTGGCAGACAGGCGCATCAACAACCTCCGGCCACTGTCATCGAGTTGTTCCTCAAGGTCAGAATACAGCCATCAAATACTCTTTCAGCACAGTAAGCACACCGGGCAATGTATCGCCCTGCAGCACAGAATCAGAGAACAGCACATTTCCCCTTGCATGGGACAGCTTGCGGGTGCGACAAATGCCATTCAGGCACTGTGGGGGAAGTCCCTTTGTGCCCACCTTGCAATCTTCCCACCATCAATGTCCAGTGGCAGCTGTGCCAAAACCTCCCTGTTTCTCATCAGCACTGCCTCCAGGTCTTGTGCGGGCTGTGCCTCATGCGTCAGGTGGATTTTGACCTCACACTGCTGTTGTGCTGGCAGGCAGGGCGGCTCCACAAGTACAATGTCAGGAATGTCAGGCGCTCCCCCTCGTCGCACCTCACGTTGGCCATGGGCAGCAGGGCTGCCTATGTACCCTGCACTGCTGCAACAGGAGACACAAATTCGTCAGGAAAGCAAGACTTGTGTTTGTCACAGGCTCCCAATACAACATGAAGGTAAGGGCAGCAGCTTGCAATATTTAGACCATCAACATCCAACAAACGTCGATTTCCAATGAAGGGGTAAAACATGAGGACTACCAGATGGAAACCAGCCAGGTTGGTCTTGTGGTGATGGAAACATGCGTGTATCCTCACCATCTCTTTCCAGGTTGTGCCTCAACAATTTCCAAGCGTGCAGATTCTGTGGCTGCACTGGCACACCACCACTGTGAGGCAGAACCCAAGTTTGTAACCTCTGGGAAGTTTCAAATTTCGTAGTTCCACTGCTCTGACCATGTAATAGCTGTATTGAATGCTGTTGTTCATCAGCTTCGCATGGTGCGCAAGGACAAAGAAATGTTGTGCTTCCACCACCTGCGGACAGGTCGAAATAAACCCGCAATCTTGTTTTCTTCTCCAGAAAGGAGCCGTCACTGTCTAGATGTGTGTTTTCCATGTAGGTTTGGGGCAAGGCTGCAAGGTGTACATGGTTAAACGACAACCATGGCCACATTTGGCGCCCTGGGCATGGGTGCAGCCATCATTAGAGCCCAAACCGATTGATTTGTTGGGTGACTGCACCAAAGCAGGGGCACAGCCCATCACATTTGCAGGCTGCTATGAAGGCAGCTAAGTATGTGGAGGGATACCTGAAATGCACGCAGACAGCCATCCTCAAAAGGGATGTTGTAATCAGGGTACTAGTCGAAATGCTTGACTGCAGATACTATGGAAGGTAGTGGTTGTTTAGGCAGCTGCCCTCTTGTACTGAAAGCTCCAATGTTTTGGCAGCCAGTCAGACATGAGGTGGCCCAGCACGTCTGATATCCCACGTTCAACCACAATGGCACAAGTGTGGGGCAAACCAGCATAAATTCAGTGCACATGCAGGCTGAGCACTGAGCAACGGGAGCATCGATTCCATCTAACTTCAAAACTGTTTACATGAATCTCACAGGTCTGGAACTGCCCTCTCCCTTTTTGAGTGGGATATTCCACAGGCCAACACCCAAATGCGCAAGTTATCATTTTGCAATATGTAATCGGCACCACACACATCAATTCTCTATTGGTATACCATCGGTATACCATCAGTATGGCAAGGGGCCCCAAGCCATTGAATTCCATCCACTGAGGTAGCTAGCGTGTGAATACCATAGCATATTCAACCCTTCTGCAAGTTGAAATCTAAACATTATGTAATTGACAAACCATTACTTCGTCATTTGTTCCCTCCACATCGCATCCAGCAGGAGCACGTTGGGCAGAACATTTTGCTGGCCATGTTCTGCTTGGAGCGGACCTGCCAACTGGCACGTGTTATTTGTGTACTGTGTAACCCAACTGAAAAGGGAAGGGGTGTCCTCTGACTGGGCAACGGGTAGGCCAGATGCAATGCTTGTTCACGGTCCTACACAGCCAGAGGGCCAGGCGCAGTGGGCGTTGAAAGCCGAACCAGGGCAGACATGCTCAGAATTTGGGTGGCCTTCCACAGGGAGGCTAGCTCTTGTGGTTGCTCCGAATGGACTGCTGATGTGCAAGAATGGAGGCCTTCTATGGCGTCACAGATCTGGCGATCAGTGGCTGAGTGGTTGCGATGGGGAATAATGCCCATTGTGTAGTCGGAGCGCGGTGACGCACCACAACCAAAACCAACACTCTTGCTGACAGTTTTCCTTTGCTCGCCAGCAGGCAAAGACAAGCAATCAGCAAGAATATCACGTTTACTTGCAGCGTGGTTTGCTTTGCTTCCGTGCAGTGCTTTGCAAGCAAGCGGGCAGGCAAAGCAAGTCACGTGACAGTGCAACAGCACACGGGCCACGTTCAGATGCTGATGTGTCAAGCTGCGAATCTGACGAAATTTGGAGCCAGCCAGGACGCTACTTTCGTGGATCCTCCGCATTCGCTGGAAGACCGTTACATTTTTGTTACGTTCTTTTACTGCTCTGCATGTGAAACGCAACCGTTACGTAACGTATGTGCTACGATGCGGAATGCGAGAATGCCGCGCCGCATGGAAATCTGCGATCGCTCGGCGTCACGGGCCTCTGCTGTCGCGTTTCGCACATCAGCTGCTCATCTCCAAATCTTGGTTCTCCAAATCCAACATCCCTTTCCCATCAAGGCGTCCCGACCCGAGAAGGTGTTCGAAACGGGCTACAGAACAAAAGCGACCAGCGACATGGGCCGCGGCCCCAGGCTCCCGTTCACAATGGCTTCGGCGGTTGCGCTGTCGCGCCATGCGTCCTGGACTGGCAGCCGCGCAAGGCTGCGCCGCGCCCGGTTGCTCATTTTCGGAACAATCCACGGACCCGACCACGCGCATGTTCCGCATCCGCTCGAAAACCGACCATCGAAACTTGCACGACATCCGCCACACCGCTCCCGCCCATGGATTCGCGCGTCGCGCTGGCGGCCCAGTCGCCAGCACTCCCAGTGGGTGGGTCTTCTTGTCCACTCATGCAATCTCCGGGAGCAACAGCGCGCGCATTGCAAGCGCCCGCCAGCCCCTCGCGAGCGCAAGGGCCCTCCGCCCCGCCCATCCGACAAAATCCACTCACAGGATTTGCGCACATCCGCGGCCAAACACCGGCGGGCCGCGGCAATCGCCCGATCCACCCCGATCCCTGCCCCGCAGCCGAGCTGCCCTACCTGCCCCGCGTCTCCTCCCCCTCGCTCCCTTTGGGCTCGTCCCCCTCCCCACCCCCTGCCCCTGCACGCGTTCCCGCCATCCCAGGATCCCCTCTCCGGGCCCCGCCGTTGGATCTCGGGGTCGCGCCCGCCTCCCTGCCTTCGCCGGCCCCCTCGCACGGCGACAGGCGCCGCTTGATAGGCCGACCCGCGCGGCGGCGCTTGTAGGGCAAAGCCCTGTCAACGTCGGAGGGCCGACGGCCCCGGCCAGCGGACGTCACGGGCATATGGGTCGGGCAAGCGCGGATTACGTGATCGGCGCGAAGCCGGGATGGGCCGCGGGGGCCCTCTTGGGGTGGGCGGGGCGCTGGGGGGCATCGGCGGGGACCGACTTTGGGAAAGAAACCGCCCACCCAGCTGGGTACCCAATCCCGTCCGGCCATATCACCGAACTGGTGATGTGGCCGAATCGGGCAGGATATCGCGGGTCGGGGCCGTCGTATACAGGCCCTTGCCACGGACCACAACCTGCTGTGGTAGAGCGTGTCTTGCAATGTTCGCGTTTCGAGAAGATTGCTTCGTGAGATGTGCAGGATGAGGTGGCAGGATGTGTTCAACCCTTCGTCATTGTAGCGCAACCCTCGACTTTAGGATGAATAGAACTACCAAAATCGCAATGGCTTTCCGAAATAAACTGCAGAGTTGCCGAAAATGCAACGTTGTTTGGTTCCAAACCAGGCCTGGTTTTTACGTTTACGGCTCCATGTTTACATTTATATTTTGCATGCAAACACGTGTAAATAGACAAACGGCCAATTTTACGGCCATATTTACGACTCGTCAACATGCCCAGAGTACATGATGATGTCCCAATCAACGATCAATCCTCCGCTCCCTTCCGCACCGGCAACACAGCGCACACCTCACCCTCTGCAAGGGCAACGTCGTCGCCGAGCAAAACATCGTTTTGTGCATATTTCAGCGCATCTAGATGCCACTTCCCAAAATATGCTCAGTCAGTATGTACTGTCTTTAGATACACAGTTCCCAATTTTTACTCATTTTAATGGCTATTTACGCATTGGTAAATATAATGGCTATCACTATAGTATATTGTGTCTTGATGACAGACACAGAAAAGCTGACTGGAACGACACTGATAGCCAGTCAGACTTGAGGAAAAGGAATTGACAAGCACGGAACTAACTTTCGTGCAAAATGTCGGTAAGGGGGTCAAGGGAAACAACAAAACATGCATCCTCTTCTCTTTTTGTGCACTCAGGAATGGCGAAGTTGTGCACACATTTCCTTGTTATTTGACGGCCAATCTTGAGCACAACCGTTATGCCCAGAAAAACACATAATCGTGATGTTGTGCACAATGCAACCTTTCGGACCTTACCGACATTTTGCATGAAAAGTTGTTACGGTCAAAAAGCAATGAAAACGTGATCGTATTGGGAACCAAAAGACGTCAAAGGAGGCTGGAAAGGAGAGACTACGTACTGTCATTTTTAAGCACAGTTTTTGTGCACGTATGGCCAGGAAATTCTCTACCAGAGATGGTTATTTAAAACGCTTATTGAGATTCAGAACGATTGACTGAGCCTTGAGTGTTCATGGTGCAACTACTCCAAACCATCGGGATGGGGCATGCTGTTGCGTGGCAGTGCACAATAGGGGGTGAGAGAAGCCTGCCGGTACGGGCGCTCGAAAGCCATTAAGCCGGGACCCAGCACCGGACCCCAAGTACTATGTACTCGGGGCCACACCCGAGCGCCGGTACCTGGGAGTACCCCAGGTACCGGTGGCCACCGCCCTAGTTCCGGTATAGCAACTCTAACCCCTACACTATCGTAACCGTAGCCCTCTTGGGCTGGTTATCGTAGGGGGTTGTCGATACCCCCGGGTACCGGTTAGTGCGGTACACATACTGTGGATTCGGGCGAGAAGCCGCTTCGAGGAATTTGAAATATACAGTTGTAGGTGCAATATGTAGGTATGGTTAAATTCAGTGCTATGTTATTTTTAGGAAATTGACTGAAAGGGGCTTTTTCTAGGACCCATGGACATGATTCCCAAAAGATGGTTAAGGCTGCTGTTACAACATGTGATTATAGATTGGCTACCTATTGGCTTTGCAGATAATGGTGATATGGCTTCAAGTGTCTATGAGTGTGCAAAGAGTGTATTGAGGTTAAGAGAGCATACCATAAAGAACAGAATAATGAATGTACAACCTGGTGATTTTTATTATAATGGTGCCAATTTAATTGTCTCATGTGCTTGCGCCTGGATAATGCCATATTTTGGAGTGGTTGACAGCCTCAGGTGGAAAACCGTTCCAGCAACATAGTGCTTAAAATTGTCTTGGCAATGTGGTAGAAAACCATCATGTGACCGTAACCAGGGGAAATTATAAAATGGTCTGCCCCTGACCAGAATGGCTGCGCGCTCGCAGCTGAATGACTGATATCTTTAGCACAAGAATGGTTAAAAGAAGCAGATATAAAGTAAGGATTGCAAGCTAGAAAATAGAAAAGATATGAGAATGGTCAACATTGAAGAGATGAACCGCAGCCTTTGTGGAGAAATGTGGTTGGATAAAGAAGCTCACAACCGCGCACTCATAGCTTGATGTCTTATCGGGATAGCACTGGAAGAGTGCTATCCGAATTCGATGAAAACAATTGATTTCCGATAGTGAAAATTGCACATGGAATGCCGCAATACAACAGTTAGCAGAAATGTAAATTTCCCATGAGAAAGTACTGAGAATTATCGCCTTATAAAGGTACTTTAATTTAGTGTTAATATTTTTAAAAGATCACAATTGTTAGATAGGGTCCTTGCCAGATTGCTGCCAACTTTTGATAAAAAATGGGCAGCAAATTATGGAACGTTGGCCGTTCTGGGGTCGTGATGTCTTGGACTTGAAACACTATGAAAAAGGTCCAAATAGCACGTGTTCAAACGTGTCCAAAGTTTACAGGTTTGTGTTATTTTTGTATTCTTAGCGTGCATAACTTTGATAAAATGTGTTTTATGTGTGTTCACAAAGTGTTATTTGGCCATTTTTTTCCTAGTGAAATGGTCAGCATACTTTAAGTTTGAAGGCAGTTGGGAAAAGATTGTGCCCCTCAATAACCAGGGTGCATGTTGTCCTTTTGGCAGCCATGGTTGGGGGCATATCCCTGATCTATCAGGGGTAAATAAAATCACATAATATCGATTGATAATATTGGGCGCCCCTAGGATTAGGGGACAGTTGTATGTTCCGGTTTGCTGGAATCAACATCACCTATGATCAAAATATATGGTCGTCTTTGGCGTTTGGGTGATGGGAAATACTTCCTCTGTCGAGAATTAATGGTCCTCTATTTGAGAGACAAATTTCATTATAAAGAACACCTTCAAGTTATAAAAAGTTCGGAATCAGAAAGATTGGGTTGCAAAACGCTTAACTACCAATTTTCATTAGAAAAAGTCAGTCCCACCCCCTCTGGAGGGGCCCCCAAATTGGCCAAAATTGGCGTGGTTTCAGTTCGATGTGTGGGCAATGCGCCCGCCGCGGCGCCCTCTCCCCGGATAACCGGCGGGGGGTCCAGGGCGCTTGCTCCTTCGGGGTGTGTAGTGTGGGCCCAAGCCTACAGGTGGCCAGGCGCGGGGTGGCCAGGCGCATTGTGGGTGCGGGGCACCGTGCGGCTCGCGGGTGTAGCCGCGAGGTAAGTGGAGTGGGCGAGAGAACGAAGTTACTGTCTGACAACTAGTCACGCCTTTAAGGTGGTGGCCCCCATGCGGATCACATGATAATGTGGCCGCTGGGCCCATACGATTGTATCTCATCCCCAAATACGGTTCCGGCGAGGGGATCTTAAGTACTAGATATATATCTATGAATAGCTCCTCTACCGCTAACCCAATGGAGGCGGTTCAAACACCTATAAATTCTTAATGGGATCTACTATCATATGAGATGTTCAATCATATTGCTCATTATACTTTAACCTCCCAGTAACCCAATTAACAGAGAAACACACTACCTTCTATGCTTTACACCACAAAATTCGTCGAAAAATTGTGTGTGTAGATTCTGCATCCACTAGAAATCTGCACGTTTCTGGGTCACCTCATCCTTGGTGCGCCAAAAACAAGTCGTTGCCACCTTTGCAGTATAGGGTGGCATCCCTCACGTGGAATAGCGCCTGCCAAACACGCTCGAGCATGTTTGGATCCCCATCGTGGAGAGCCATCGTCGCAATTTTGACGATTTGGGGAATCTCAGGCATCGTCGATCTTTGACGTGTGGACATAAAGCAAGCGGGCAAGACTAGTGTCCAAGGCATTCAAGCTTGGGCTATGTGCGAGCTATTGTTCTAAGGTTACGTAGTAGACTTGCTTGGATAATCTGCCTTAATCAAGGCTTGAATCATTGCTTTTGTAGGCAGCCTGGCCCACACCCCACAAACTGCCACGATCTACCAACTCTTGCATGCAATCCACAATCCATCACATCCCAGCGAGTGTGCTTCCCTTTGAGAGACATAGTTTTATCCATCTAGTGAGTCTTCTCAAGCTCAAGCCCTTCAGATGCTGAAAAATAGTTTATTCACTATTCATGTCTAGGAGCTGCCTAATTGCCCCTTAATTATCTGCCGTTGAATAGGTGATGGCCACCACCTTCCTAAAGGTCTTAAAAAAACTTGGGAAGCCTCCTGCAGTATCCCTCATAGTAGAGTTGGAGGTGCAAAAGTCCTGGTTCAAAAATCTGGACCTGATGGGCATCTCTTATTCGGCCAATCGAGCTTGATTTGTAGCCGCAAGACACGGCGACTTCCACGATCAGGACTTTTGAGACACATTTTCTGTTGCCCTTCTCCTTTGCAAGCACCTCCACGATCTTTTATCCAAATGGCATGGATTGTTTTGCCTTGGCAGCTCTATAGCACTGCCACAAAAGTGTGCTCCTCAAAACAGCGAAAGTGGCCATTCCAGCAGTCTAGTGGGTTTTTGGCCGGATGACCCTTATTATAAAGTTCTGCCGAATCTGCAATACTCAACGGATTGACTTGAAATTCTAACTGCATACTCCTAAAACATAGGCACAGCTTTGCAAGAAATTTGAATAAGAACAACGTGTATATGATGGAGAAGTGAGGCACCAAAATCATAGAGGATAATTAATTCCGGACAGAGGAAGTAGTGTACTAGACATGTGCACTATCTAAAAAATCAAATGAAAAAAAGTCTGATGATAAAATAGGAAAATAGACTTGGTACAATATTAGAAGGTGACTAATAGTACAAAAAAAGCCACCGTAGGTTGCAAATGCTCGCAGTAACCTAGGTAGCCTAAAGTTAATGTTGAATCCCTCACATGTCATCTTGATTGGCCAACGTGTGGTGCTATGCTCGCCCCCACCCTTTACGTAGAGTACATGCCACCTATGTCATCCTACAATAATGAATGTGTGGATGTGTTATTCTGTACATTGGGGTGTGCGTCCATAGCTATCATCATATGTTATATGTCATGGGCCATGACTTATGGCAACCTTCGATGTCATATAACAGCTTTGGACTTTGAGTTGTGGGGTGCCTCAGAAGCGCACGCACGATGGTGGCAACTTGCAGCGATGCACCTAAATATGGTGGCAAGAGCACAGGTTCCAATGCTCGTGGTGTCCAATTTGTCACCAATCCAATACTTAGTGCTATTTTTGAGGCTTTGTACACTACCTAATGGTATTATTATGTCATCAGTATATACCTTAGCATCTAACTTTCTATTGATTCTGTGTGCTCTTAGCACAAGTCAATTGCCAACAGCCTTCACAAACAATTCTTTTTAGCTTTTTTGTAGTTGGCGAGTCTAATTCTGAGTCAAGGAATGTCCTTGAGTTAAATGGTGCTTTCCAATAGGTTGGCCTTCACAGAAGCTGGCGGACACTCCAGAATTTTACACTTAAAAAAAGAGGGGGGGGGGGCTGTCAACTTCACATAATTCTATGTGGTTTTGGTAATCTTCCTTATGTTGATTCATACCCAGATCAAAACAATGATCAAGACTCAAGATGGCATGTAACAAAGTTAGAGGTTGCCCCATCTGTCCATCCCTAACAGAATTTGTTTGGCTCCGTTAAAATTCTGTACAATCAACAGAATTTATGAGGGAGCCACAGAGAAAAAAAGCGTTTTACAGAAACGGGTAGGGCCATACTGACGTCAGCATAGACAACTACAGAAATCCACACAGCCTTACAGAATGAAACCAAGTGTTACAAAATTCGCGCCGCCGTCTACAGATGATAGGCACCCGCAACAGAACCGCTGACCGGACCACAAAGGTCGACAGAATTCCATAAAAAATCGATGGCAATCGCTGCCAGGAAAGGCCCGCACTTATGATTTATAGTATGCTGTGATGATGTGTTCTGTGTGTGTGCTGCCTCCAGCCAAGTACCGGCAGCGATCGCTGCTGGGAAGGGCCCGCACTTATGATTTATAGTACGCCATGATAATGTGTTCTGTGTGTGTGCTGCCTCCAGCCAAGTACTGGCAGCGATTCGATACGCCTCTATTCGCGACAAGCTTCCATAATCTCAAAGTCCATGACGGATGGCAACGGAATGCCAGGAAAGGCAACGGAAAAAAAAAACATCTTTACAGAAATTGGTGGCTGCAAACACCCCCTTGACAGACAGCTCCAGAGCCAAAAAACTGGAAGCTGACGTGGCATGAACGGCAACAGAAAATCGGCCCCGGCAAAACAACAGAAAAGTGACGGACGGATTTTTTGTCTTGAAAAAAAATACGGACGGAAAATAACAGAAAAAAAGCTGAGCGGCCACGTCTAAACAAAGTACAACAAAGTCTCAATGTGCCTTGATGATCTCTGATTGATGCAAGGAAAGGAGGCAAGCTGCAAGCTCCTGTGGAGCTTTTTTGCACTTCATTAAACCTCAGTTGTTGCGCCACTCCACGTGCACCCAAAGGGGTGGTACCGTGGGGCGCGTGCCCAAGACCTGCGCAACGGGCGAGCGGGGTGGGATGCTCCAAAGAACGAATTACACACAAGCAGTACAACGCTATATCACTTCTAGATTAGTTAATTGTTCTATTTGTTTGGTGGGCCCATGTAAACTATAGTAGAATGTATCAATACAAACTTGGATAAAACCTCAGGTACAATGAGAATATCCCAAAGGCAATATCAAATACCCAACACTCTCTATAGCAAAGATATCCCAAAGTTCCCAGAGTTCCCAGAGGAATCTCATCTATCCCATTCTAACCTAAAGAATCACGCCCCAACAACCTATTACAAACCCTGGGAATGTAACAACGTCAAGGATTCATAATATCAGTAAGGCAATGACGCTTTCCAAATTCAAAGATATTTACCAAAATTTTGACACTTATATAAAGCAAACTTCAAAACCACTTACCTTTAGGTCCTAATAGCCTAATTGTATGCCATTTCCTTGTTTGGCAAGGCTCTGTACTTCTCAGTGGATATGAATAAGATACACACTCCAAATGGCCCCTCAACTCTCCAAATAGCAGGTCTTTTTTCAAACTTATTAAACCCGTTCAGTCACCAGAGGCCAAGAAAATTTCTTTTGGACATTAGTGCAGTACTCAAAGGCGGCTCCAAAAGCATTCCTTGTGATGAGTAATTCCCACTGATTATCAGATAAAAATTTTGTGAGGGCCTTGGAGGCTTCCTCTCTTTCTGTACTTTAATAACAAAGTAGGCGCCCCAAAGGCGTTCCTACTTAGTATAAGACCCATTCTGGGACCCCGTAGGCTTCCCTAATGAGTATATGTTAAGTAATAATAGTACTTAATAGGGGTTCGGGGCTCTGCGGGCGTTCTCAATAGACCCGTGTACAGCAATTGTCATCAAATAATTCTGTGTATCCAGATCCTTTCACAACAAATTTTTCAAGTCAATATTTGTTTAAATACAAACCTCCATGGGCTATGACCTCTTTTGCAAGTTGAACCGATTTGTTTTCCGTTACCCCCTTTGCCCCTAGACCCAGAGCCACCCCCAACCAGTTGTCCAAATGTAGCACAACCCCTCTATTTATGTCCCGCCCGCAACTCCATCTCCTTCCAAGCAATCTAAGAAAGATTCTCAAATATTTGGGATTATTCATTGAACGCACTAGCTCTCCCTTCCCTGCCCCGTCAATTCCCATGCATCGACATCCTTGATTCCATCACCGAATGGCCAGAAATGGATCAAATTATTATAAACAGGCCAGGGTCAAATCAGAGACCTACTCACTTACCCCCCTTGATTCCCATCAGCTCCTTTTCAACATTCCTGTCCACCGACAACAGTTTGACATGTAGTTCATCCGTTCTGATTTAATGCTTTGATTACACATCATTTCATTCGTCAAATCACATCAAATGGTAATTGCAAACCTTTATTGTACTGATTCACTCATCGCCTCTTCGTCATGCAAACGATCAGTTTGTGCCATCCTTCCTTCTAGCATGTCAAGTCACATCTTGCTGCATGGCATCCCACATTTATTCCTCATTCACATCAGGCACATCAAGGGATCTATGAATAACATGCCACCTATCGTCGCCCGAACCCTAGTGCTGCCCCTCACCATCCATGACACGCCTCAACGCCCTCCTGACTCGGTCCTACAACCTTCCGTCCAGCACCACGCATGCCATGCTTTCCGCCGCCCGCGGTCACCTGACTCCCTTCCCTCCTGCTTCCCCCTGCCTTCGCTAGGGACGCCAGCGCCACGATCGCGCCCGCCATCGCTGAGCAGGCTGTCAAATCCGGCACCGCGCCTGCCAGGCGGATCCAGTGGCCATCCGCCACGCCATGGACTCCAATATCCCTTGGGGCCATCGCAGGTCCACCTGAACTTGCAAAATCCATGCATGGCACGACGAATTGCGGCCATGAAGGCAGCATCGCCAAGCCAATTCGGGTTTGCCATCGCCATCATCCAATGTGAATACCAACCAACTTAGCTTTGGAAAGCAGTTTGTGCTACCACTAGGAAAACAGGCCAAAATAACACGTGTTCAAAGTGAACAAAGTTTACGGCCTTGGGCTATTTTTGTGTTTTCAGCATGCAGGACACTAATGAAATGCATATGTATGCATTGCATGCGTATGTACGCACATGTTTGCAAAGAGTGTTATTTAGCCAATTTTTTGCTAGCCTGCCTTGCTGACTGTGATTTGAGTCAATCTGTTTGCTTACGGCCCAATCTTGACAGTGAGGGCTGCAGGGCATATTCAAAGAGTGCGCAAACTGGTCTGGTGTGCCTTGTGCTCATTAATATGCGGAGAATCACTGCAGCTGGCCAATTGGTCTCAAGAAGCCGTTCGAGTGAAGGACAACCCGAGTTTCCTTTGGAATTTTGGGCGTGCAAAGCACAACCAGACCAGGCAACGGGTAGCATAGCACCTGTCACCTCAGCCTGTGACAGGTGTAATCGCTGGTCCAGTCAGCAGTCCCTATCGCTTCCAATTTCTTTGTGCTTTTGTAACTGAGATATTAGTGAGTTGTTGTGTGTTGCTTGGATCCCTCTGTCCAGGGATTTGGATCGGACACATCCTTTAACTCACACCCACGTGAACGTGACTCATCAGCCATAGTTGGCAATCATACACTATCGCCATCGAACATTTCAAAATAGTAAAAACCATCTTTATGCGTAAATGTCCGTAAGTAGAAAGGTGTTTACGCCATAAGTACCAAGATTGCTCCAAATGTGGTTGGGTTGGCAGCAACTTACACTCCACCGAGTGACTGCTTTACACCCAACAATTGTGTGCTAAGCATACAACCATAAAATTGCACTTGCGATAAGATGAAGGGAATAGCATCCTCCCCCCCCCCACACACACACACAACCAACACGTCTCGGATACTTTTTTGTGCTGCCAAGAATAATTCCAGGGTCACAGAAATTGCCAAAAGTTGTTCGCAGGAGACGCGTAAAGGATCGAGTCTTGAATAAGCAGATTCCGCCCGTTACACAACAGACCATTCAACTTACAGGACAGACAAGTGATCCCAAACTCCTACGTGTAACCAAATTCAATTCCCAGTGTGGCGGCACCTCCCAAACGGCATTCATGCGGTGTCTGACACGACCAGCACACCCGCCAAAAAATTTCCGTCGCGAAATGTACAAGAAAATGCGAAACCACCCATCCCCAATGGGCAGGACAACCCACTCCTCCAAAAAATCGATAGTTCCGGTGGACTTCCCAGTCGCTTCCGAATCTCTTCCCGTATTCTTCCGATTCCGTCCGATTCCGTTGGATTCCGCTGAGATGCTTCCTGACTCCCTCCCAGCTCTTTTCCCACCGCCGGGTGTGGGAGCCTGGTGCGCCGCAGCTTCGCGGCGCGCCAATGAAATATAAATACAACGCCGAGCCATTGCACACCGCAAGGCCCTCCCTTCCTTTATGCCGTTATTCAAATGACGAGCGAACAATGAGCCAATTCGCCGTCGCGCGCAAGTCCGCACGTCGCCCCACGATTCCCTCAAGTCCCCAGGTTCAACAGACCGGCCATCCGCACATGCGCGAACAAACCCAAACAAACCCACAGCCCACCGGATCGACAAAAATTGAGATGTGGGAGTTCTGCCTCGCCACTTGCAGGGACGGGATTCCGCCGTCAAAAAATATTGGGAAACCACTGCCTGCCCTTCTCAAGTACCAGTGTCGGGCTCTGCTGCAATCGCGTTGATCTGGACCGCGTCGATCCAACAGATCAACAGTCTCAATGGGGTTGTAACTGTCCCACGGGTCAAAAAACTGTCTCGTGGACCAAAAAACTCACCAGCTCGATGGACAGACGACCCATTTGGCCAAAATATGCTCCACTGCCGCAGCGTTTCTTCTGATATTGGTTCTGTTATGGCTCAAGGCGGATTCGCTGAGAGAGGGCCACCGTGCAAGAAGTCCGCCCATTCCCTGTGGCCCTCTTGCCGGCTGCTCCGTCGATTTATTTGAATTCTTCTGCCAGACGCCTCAGCGCGCTGGGCTCCATGTCCTCCTCGCTGATCTGCCGTGGGCCGATCCGCACAGGAATGCCGCTGAGCATCCACATCAATGGACGTCAAATGGAACAGTCAGTGAATAAATAATCTGGTCAATCGACAAATTGAAGTGGACGACGCGCCAGGGCGGTGTTTCTTCACACATCCGGGGAATGTGTTGGAGGGAAATGCGCACACACCTGTACATGCACATGCGCAGGAAGAAAGTGGCGAGGCGCCAGGCGGAGTTCCTCAGCATGTAGATGACCATGGAGTGCAGCAAGTTGTGGGCCTGCCGGTCCAGGGGGCCCCTGAGGGCCAGGCGATCCAGCAAGCCGCCCAGGTCCTTGGCGAAGGGCTGAAAGTAATCCCGCCAGACGGCCTCCTGGACAGCGAAGTCACCGCCACCGGCCGTGGAATCTCTCAAGGTCGGAGACTGCATGACCGTTCAGCCATCAGTAACGATGGTGGAACTACTAATAATACTGGAGGAATTGCGCCCTGCTCCTGACGCTCCGCAGGCGCTGCCGCAGCTCAGGTAGCTCTTTCGGCATCCGGCAGGCAAGGATCGCAAATTTTCTCAAATACGACAGGCGCCGGAGATTCTGGACACTCCACCTCTCAATGTGCGTTTGCACTTTCGATGAGCTCATAGCGCTGATGGCACGATGGGGTGGCGATTCTGACTCATTGGAAGCTATTGAGAGTCCGGATTGTCTTAAAGTTGTCTTAGTGCGATGAACATGTAATCTCTAAAGCAAAGAGAATGTGATCCACGAGTGGTGCAGCAATTGGTAATGAGCGCGGGTGTACACGAAGGTACATTTGATTTTGTCTGCAAAATATTGGCATAGCTCTCCCAGTGAGCGTCAAATTGGATTAGTTGTATGTAGGCCAATATATACCTCCACGTGTTCCCGTGTGCATCGCGACGGCAACGCAGATCCACGTGGAAGCAACCTGTGCGATATTGGGTAATCTTAAAATTAGCTGCGTGGCCGGGGCCCAGAGCACTGCATATACAACCCCCTTGAACAAAAACAATAGAGTGGGGCAGTTTCCACAGTGTCAACATGAAACGGATGTCTAAGATCTGAAAGGAGCAGCGGAGAGTGAGGCATATAGATCTTGGTACAATTCGCCTATCTCCCGCCTGTGGTAACATTGCAATACCAGCGCACTATACCACAGTGTGTGATATTTCCAGCCAACACACACTGCCATCATGTCAACGACACTTCCGGAAATACATTACAGGCTCCTTCTCACGGTTCTTACGTAGCAACTCCGCCGCTGTTATCTGCATGCACGTTTTGCGCGTTGCTTGAAAAAAGGCCATACTCCTGCAGTGATAATTGAAAATTCCACTTCGGCACTACCTAAATTTGCCTTTCTGTGACAATGTGAGGACTTCCGAGATGGGCAGACATTCCTGGCGTAATTTTCCCATCGTCAAACGCGCGAGAGATGCAATTTCTCCAACATGATATGCTGTTCCCAGGTAGAACTTTCAAAGATAATCTGCCATGACCTCCTCATCTTACAAAAAGTCTGACTCCGACATTGCACCTGTTGATTTGGATGGCTCAAGCTGTATGTCGCTTTGAAATATTCAAATCAAAACAATTGAGAACAGGCCGAGGATACCCGCACACGAGCTGAGTCAGCACGGATGCGACACAAACATGATCCAATGGACAATTGCGAATTGGCTGATGCAATCAACGGAGAGTTGCTTGCATTTTTCCCACCTCCTTGCGGACCGCATTCGTCATTAGCACGAAGATCTCCTCGACGTCTTTGCAGACGTCGGCGGGGAGCACCAGCAGCGCAGCAGGGGCGCTGTGTTCCATGCCCTCCTCCCCGGCCACCGTCACCCTCAAATTCCCGGACTCGACTTGCGGGAGGAAAGCCCTGGCATCAATTGCAGCTGAAAAATTTAGAATACGGCCTGCTTATCACTTCGACCTCGTTGAATTTGTCGAGATCTGTCAGTGCAGACGATGCGCTTCGCAGCTAACTTTGAGACGGCAGCGCAGCATCCTATACAACCTTGGAGCAGCAACCCTATTGCTACCTCCCATGCTCACCACCTTGGCGCCAAAAACGAAAAGGCTAAAGTCGCGAGCTCCCCGTAAGAAGGCTCACCCAGGAACACCGTCTCAAGCGTTGGAGTTTCGTAATGGTGATTTTCAATGTGGCTTCAATAATTGTATGGAACATGATGGGAGTAATTGAAAAGTAACTCAAAACATGGCGAAGCAATGCCCTTGTTGGGCAACGCCCGTAATTGTCAACGTCTGCAAAATTTTTGTTTCCCGAGCTCTTATGATCATAGGCGCCAAACAACAAGCCTAAAACTGCACAAAAGAAAGGAATTTTAAAACATGACTGTTTTGAATCACACTTTCGTTTGGTTCTCATTGCCTAATTTATTAAATTCGGCTCAGTTTCAAACCTGAAACAACGATCAGACGCGACGCGTTGTTCCTTTCACGAAAGTGGGCGCACATTCATGGTCTCCGCTCCCTTTGAAATAGTCTCATTGCATAGCATAAATCCGCACCAAACCACGCAACGAGACTCTTGTCAGTCACAACGCCACCATGCACTCTGGCAAATCTGGACACGCGTTTGCCCAATAAACACCAATTCAGCACACGGGAAATCTATTGAAGTTTTTGAAACGGTTTTGGCACAACAAGGGAAAACTGGAAAGCTGGTATGCTGTTAAGACTTCGTGGACCTCGTGATACCATCTGTCCGCTGCCTTCATCTGACTCCTGTGCACTTGCAAACGGCCACGGCACAACAACACCGGGTCACCAATTAGCATGCACCACATATGCAAAATGCGAAAACACGGTTGGACATAACACTTGGATGGGAAGGACAGATAAGAACCAAAAACGCGGAACAGCGCCTATGTAAACTGATGGCCGAAGACAGGGAGGCGCTGCTGAGAGCACGCGTGGCTGCCAACTATTCGCAAAGCGAAAATCAGGAAGCTAAGAGTGTCGCATCTCGTATGTGCTATGCGAAATGGTATCAAATGCCTGCACTCTGGCTGCTCCTTCTGGGGCATGTTCACTGGTTCCTTAAGCTCACCTGGCCGCTCTCCCTGTCGGCGCTGCCAACGCAATGTTGGCTACCACCTTGTCGCCTCTCCTGATGACCACACTCTGTGTCCCGTGTCCAGCTTCCTGTGACACTTCATGCGACAGTCGGACTTCCAATTCACACTCTCGATCGGCCACAAGGCACGGTGGGTCAATGAAGACAATGTGGGGCGGCGTTGAGCGTGTCGTGTTGGTGTCGGGCATCCCTGAACATAGCAAGTTGAACATTAAAATCGGGGAACAAAATGAGAGGTCCCGCAGATGAGCGGCCGAGGCCGAGCCAAACATAATTTGGGAGCGAAAACTATGCCTGCGAATGTAATTCACAACTGTGTTCCCACGCTCCCACCAGTGCTGATCCGATGTGTCGGGTTCTACCCATCATCTGGTGGAGGTGCTGCTTATGATGCATTGTCAATCAAGACAATAATGTATCGTGGAAATGGGGCACTCGTTCGTTACCGCTTCCATCCGAAATATGAGGTGTCAATAAAGGGTTCACTGAAAACCAAGTCCTGGCGGCAAGACAATCAGGATTGTCTGTTCTGGAACCAGAACACCCAAATTCCTAATTCTACAGCGGATATTGTCTGTGGCAACATGCGGAAAGCAGCATCACTGCAGTTGCCGATGTACAGCAGAAGCAACAATGATTTGGCGCTGCGATGACGAATATTCTTGTGCATCGCTATCGCATATTTCTGCTGGCATTGCAGTGAAACAGGAAGGCCGGAACACATGTAATTTACAGGGTTATGCCCTGGCAATTAGGGATTAGTAGTTTCTGGGTAGGAAGGCTACATTATTTAGGGCTGTCTTTGGATAAGTGATCGGTATTGCCTTTCCCAGGTCCAAAAATGAGCTGGTGGCCATCTGTTAACCTTGGTGTGCAATAATATTGGCTGATCGGTACACCATTGTCAACACAGCTGACGTGATTCAACCACGGCAGGGGGCATGCACCATTAGATGTGCTGCAGACATTCGCTCACACATGTCGCAAATGTCACCACATTCCCCTTTGCTCATCCAGGGATCGTGACAACATGACGGAAATCCGTCTGCACTTGCAACTAACGGCAGGCGCAATGCGTCAGGACCCAGAAGCAATCAGCCGGCGCAGCAGGTTTACGGTCAGGGTTTCCGAACCCTGCCCAAGCTGCACATCGCCCGCCAAGGGAGAACGTTCGCCAGCTGAATTGGATCACCCCACGTCTGTACCTGGCGTGGTTTGCGGTGTGTTTCACACCACAGTACTGTGTCTCATCCCTTGCTGCAATGGGTGTATCGTCAGTCCCCGGCGTAACGCGCACATGCCCGACAGAGCCCCGCGCACATGCAGCGTTGGCGCGCGCGGCAGGGCCTGACAGGGGACTTCTAATGACGCCCGCGCGCGTCAGTGCCGGCCACGGGGTGCCAATGCGGGTCAGCCCACCGTGGACTGCCGCCGAAGGGCGGCGCCACTCGGCTGCGCCCACCAAACAGGCGGACGCATTGCGCGCCTCAAAACGCGCTCGCGCACAAGACCCTCGAGCGCCCCCGGCTGCGGGCCGCGCAAGCTCCTATGGGCACCAAACGCGCCGATCGCAACTGTCGCCCGTCACGCTGGCGCCACGTCTCAACACCGCAGACCAGAATCGGCCATTCCGTCCGAATGCCGGCGCGGAGCGGCGCCTTCCGGCTGCGCCCGCCCAAGTTCCGGGCAATGCCGTACACGGTCAACCCGGCCTCACAGGATCGCCAATACGCCGGGACGATGCCCCGATCGCCTCGCCCCTCCCGTTGCGGACAGCGGCTGGAGATCAATTCGCTTGGGCACCGCCGACCGAGGTTGAGGCAGCGCCGCGCTAGGGATGTCCGGGGCGGTCGACCATGGCGAGGCCCTCACCGTGCTCCGCCATCCCCCGTCGTTGAATGGCCGCACGGCGGCAGCGGCAGGCGCGGCGGGATCGGCGCCCGGGGCGGGACTTGGCGATGGCCGGACCGGGGGGCCGGAGGCCGGCTAGTGCGGGCTTCGGGCGCGGGGCCAGGGAGTCCAGACGTCGGCCGCGGCCTGCCGTTGCGCCGCTGCGCAGGCCCCCCCCATACCCGGCGGAGGTTTTTGACTGGGACGTTGCCAGGCTGGCCCGTTCGCCGCGTAGCCCGGTGGCTGTACATAGCACCGCGCCCGGGATGGGGTTCAGTAAAGGGGCGTGGGCAGGGGGCTTTGGTACGAGGTATCAGGTACGTTTTCGGGGCTTCGTACGGTGAGGAAGGGAGTCCCAAGGCGCGTTTGGGACCCCAGTCGACGCAAAGGGTGACTGAGGGCCCGCGTTGTACGCCGCTCATGGGGCGAGGATCTTGTGCGGGTCCTCGAGGGCGCGCCTTATGCGAGGCGCTCGCGTTAATTCGGCAGCGTGGGCCTGTACTCCACGCGACGGGGTCCACCCCTCGGCCCACGGGATGGAAGACCCAAGGCCTTAAAAGTGGTAGAGAAATACGTGAGGAGCGAAGTGTGGTCATCCGTTGGAGGGGTTTTTGACCAGCCAAAAACGTCACGTGAAGGTACTTCCATACCGCGAGCCCAGGAAACACGTAAGGAGCGAAGCTGAGTCATGCGTTGGAGACTTTCCGTCCGTTGGGGAGAGTCCAGTACAAGATGCAGGTTCCTGCGTATCCTGCCAAGCAACACGGGCTGAGCAAAGTGAGGCCAAACTTGCATATGTGTAGGGGAGAACGTTGCCTCCTGACGAACAAAGCAGTACGCTACAAATAGGGGAAGGAATTCGGCGACACCGCAGTGGCATGGAACTGACCCACGAGTCAAATTGGGACGCCGAGTGAAGCAGGAATTGTGACAGGTACCTTCTTGCCCTGGCGTGCCAATATTGATTGAAATGCCCATAGCATGTGCGTGATGGCACTGACTCAGTGCCACAAAACGCGTGCTGGGGGCATTTTCAATGGTGCTCGATTTTCAGACCAGTTTGACTGTGTGCAACACGTTTTACCCGTGGGTCAGTGTCACTCACGCACGGGTGGCACCTCGCACACAGTCCATTGCGCTGCATGGCTGGTATTTGATAGCCAGAACATACAGCTCTGATCCGCTTCTTGCCCACAATTATGCAGTATCTTCAACGGAGAACGAATGTCTGTGCACAAATCTAAGTTGCACTTATCTATTACAGGACTTGAACGCGCCGGCAGAGTGGCATTGCTAGGAGGCCAATTAGGTTGCGCTGGGAAAAGAGTATCGAGCAGTTTGCTGGGGCAGGACAGACCTGCGGCGATGGGCGCCAATTCACATCACTGATATTTTTCCATTCCTCAGGAACAACTTTAAGTTTGGGCTTGCGCTGCACAATGGACGCTGGTGTTTCAAGCAAGCAAAGTTGTGCCTGCGCAAGTCCAACACACTTCCTCCAAACCCGTGCTGTCCGTAAACACTGGCAAATCGAGACCAAATAACTCATTCTGTGAACACATATAAGTGCATTTAATCAGTGCTTTGCAGATTAAAAACACAGAAAGAACCCAAACCCGTAAGCTTTGCACACGTTTGAACACGTGTTATTTGGCCCTTTTTTCCTAGTGAAAGGTGCTCTTTGAGTCGCAAGGTGACCCGACTGGAAATAGTCTCCACGCCAATCGGATTCAGTAAAGAATCACATGGAATCAAGCACAAATCGGTCACCACAACATTTGATTTGACTATATCTAGTCCCATGTCGCATGTATTTCACAAAATACTTTGTCATAAATGCCTCCTCTGTCCGGAGTTAAATGCACGCGTTTTGTTTGAGAGGCCGAACTTATATCGTGCGCTTGTTATTTATCATTGAGATATATGAGTGTATTAGATACTCCCAAATTTCTGTAAAGAATAGATGAGCACTGCGCCAATGACAACACTTTGAATGCGCATGATATTTAACAGCGATCTCGAGGACATGCTAATTGTCGTAGGCGAGTAGACATACTCTGTTGATTTTATATGTCGCTCTTCGCGTCATGCCTATTGTTCCCAAGAGATGAAGTCCCATGATCTGGACAAGGAATCCGATCCTGTTGTGGATCATTGGATCCTCGAGCAGCTGCGCCGAACGCAAGATTCAGTACAGCCAAATGCCAGACCAGAACCTAACCTAGTCTCACGAAACTTATAGTGATCAATTGTGAAGCCATGCGCACACACCACGCCTCCCAGGGCGGGATCCTTCCCTATATCGGCAACTCAACGCTTGCCAACGCTTCTAAATTAAAATCGATATGTCACCTGAGCTTCCCCAAATGACAGGAACTCTGCCTGCTTAGTTGCTCGTGGGTTCCAATCAGTTCTCAGGGTTTTCTGCTCCAATTAAGAAGTGATTTGGTCCAAAATTTACATTTCGCATTTTGCGCACAAATATTGATGACAAGGTCTTGCTATGCGCAACTCCTACCAAATCGATCTATACGTGCAAGAGCGCGCTTTCAAAATTCCATGGCAGTCGAATGACTCCCGGGTAGCAGCATTTCGAATGGCACCGCCATGGCCAGAATTTTCCTAATATGTCAAAGTCTGCAGCGCCCAGCCTCAGAACGCCATCCTCAATGCGAGTTCTTGTGGCGGAAGGTGCACGACGAAAAGTACCTATTTGGCTGTCCATGCTTGGCATTTGCAGAGTAAACACAGCGTGTTTATGTGCAAAATTTGTGTTTACGTTTTTACACGTAGAGTACGCAAATGCAGGCCCCGTGCATATAAAGTCAGTATACGCAGGCTCAAGGAGTCCTAGGAGCGGCAGCCAGACGCACTGGAGTGGGGCAAAAGCGATTTTTGTTCGACGACATGGTTGCCCTTGCCGAGGGCGAGGTGGACGCTGTGTTGCGAGTGTTCGAAGGGGCGGAGAATGGACCATTGTTTGCTACTCCAGCATGTAAGCCTGGTGATTTCAAAGCACCGCAAATATGTGAAAATATGGCCCTTTCTGTGCTTACGCATTGTTGTGCGTAAAATACAAACATGGTGCAAAAATGGTGCTGTAAATGTAAAGACCAAGCCTGTGCTATCTTTCGGCTCTAGGTCGGATATTGCACTGCCGCGATGCCACACAACGATACAGCGTTCTTTAATGCACAGTTGTCCATCCCCCCCGTGGCTTAAGATGCCTTGAATGTCCCAGGCAGTTGAAGCCCGCGCGGCTGTTGACAATAGCGTGGTGGAATTGTTGGCAAAGCAGATCGGACAACCAGAACTCGATTGAGCTCACAGCCAGGACAGTTTCATAACATGCCGCATCTGTGAACGAGATGATGAGGGTGGAGGGGTGACGCTGATATGTCAGGAAGGAGGCCCTATTCATTCCTCTGCTCAGGAACAGCAAGATCACCAGTTGCGGCTGCACAGGGCACTGCCCCAGCGAAGGTTGCAGAGCGGTTCTGACAAGGTCGAGCACTACTGCATGCGCATTTCTCAAGCAAACGTTCGTGAAGAAATAATTTGAGCTGCTCGCTCCTATGCTCGAGGAGCGCTTGCATCGTCAGGGCAGAAACAAAGTGCACCATCAAAGTGGCCGTCAGGCAATCATCTTTCTCGTCTGGGTGCGGTGGGCGAACGTGCAAGATCTGGAAGTGCCGATGCAGTTTTTGGGACACAATCAAAGTGGCAGGAATGAGCACCGACATGCTTAAATAGATTGATGCGCGTGCCAAGTAAAAGTGATTAAGTCGCGGCGGTGGCTGTCACATGGAAACATTCGCATCCAATGGAACTCAGCAAGATGGGCACTAGTTGATGAGCTCTGCTAAATGTTCCTCGTGGAGCGGCTCGACGCAATCTCAGTTTTACGTTCACGAGGTTACCGCTATTTTGTTGGCAAAACAGCATTGCAGTTTCCATGGACGTGTTCCCCTCCGTCGGCAGGACTGTGATGCATGCTCCAAAATCTGCATATAATCACTTTGGTGCCTCTGCGGCATTTTTGGTCCACGGTTCATTGCCCGATTCAAAAGACGATCCCAAGAGCACTAAATTTTTGACGCCGCATTTTCTGGGCATGGCCATCAATAGTTGTTACCACCAAGGGGCCAAACACCCGTTATGATGCAAGGCAGCCTAACCCCGCCGAATCGTTACATTGTGGCAGGAAGCACGTGTGCCGCAGGGTCGATTGACGCCTCCTTACACAAGCCACATCTGCTGGAGCCGATGTGTGAAATTGATTGCGAAATTGGAATTCATTGATTAACTGTTCTTTGGCAATTGTGGGTAGAACATTGAATAACACAAGCAACCGTCCTAATAGAGATGGCAGCTGCCACCGTCCGCATGTTTTGTAGTACATCTGTGTCACACGACTTATGCACAACTGCAAACAGTGCATCGAAGCTTCTTTCCCTGTAGCACCCGTCAAAGAGTTTTTCAAGCAAGAAAATATCCGGACATCGTCCTGGAGCCCATCTAGAGTACCGAACTTGCCGGAAAGCAACGGAAGGGGCAACCCTTTCATCGTTTTTGCCCGGGGTCTTTTGCCCCCCATTCCTTTGGTCCTGTAAGACTGCCCGGTAGATATTCCCAATGCAGCCTCACAAGTCGTTGCTGCAGAAGGCACTGTCGGGCCCGTTCGCTGAGCGCAGGGCTCGCAACAATGCAGCCACCAACGTCGACACAGGCGTGCTCCTTCCGCTCCAGCGCTCTCGCGTCTCGACACATCCCAACCAGGTGGATTGGCTCCATTTTAGATCACGCTTTTCTAGTAAGGGCAAGAGAATTAACTCACACTCGGTCCTGGTGCAGCCCAGCCCGTCAGTTGCCCCGCATGAGGGCTCGCGCGTCCTCCGGAACCGCATGTCGCCTACCACCAGTCGGAATGCGCCGCTTGCACCTGGCGACGTCGCGCCTACCTGCGGGCCAGCGCCAGGACAGCGCCTCCGGCGAACGTCACCCTGCGACTGCTCACGTCGATCGTCGACAGGTCCTCCGCGATGAACGCCGGTCCGTGGTAGTCGGCCGCCACGTCGTCCATCAGCCGGCCGCGGTCGACGTTGGGGGGCGCGATGTGCGTCAGGGCAAGGCACCCCACCCCGGCGTCAGCCGCGATTTTCCCAACCACATCCGATCGCGTGTGGTAGGCGACGATCTTCGCGGCGGAATCGCTTGCCCGCATCAAGTCTGCCGTGGCGGTCGCGACAATCACTTCGTGCACCAGCAGGTCTGCGCCCTTGGCCGCCAAAGCCAGGGACTTGCAAGGTTTGGTGTCCCCGCTGAACACCACGCGCTGGCCCTCGGCCTGCAGGGCGAACCCATAGGCGTGCACGACCGGCCGGTGATCCACCTCGATCGCCTCCACCTCCACGCCTCCGAACGTCCCGACCGGCCCTGGGCCGATTTCCGTCACGTCGGCCTGAAGCGCGGCGGTGGACTGCCCCGGACCCACGTGGGCGATGCGCTGCTCGAGCTCCGGCCGCCACGCGTCCATCAGCCCCTCGACGAATCTCCTTGTTCCCGGAGGGCCGAAGATCGGCAGGGGCCGATCGCGGCCGCCCACCCAGCTGGACATGATCAGCTGGAAGGCGTCCATCACGTGGTCGGAGTGCAGGTGCGTGAGCAGCACGACGTCCAGGTCGCGGGGCGCCATGCCAGCGGCCACCATGCGCTGGGTGACGCCGGAGCCGCAGTCGATCAGGATCCTGGCGTCGCCGTGGCTGACGACCTGCGCGGCGCCGTAGCGCTCGGTCGAGACGACGGGGACGCCGGTGCCCAGGAACGTGACCTTCATGCCGCCGTCTCGGGGGCTGGTGGGCGCGGCGTCGCCGGGTGCGTGGGGGGGCTCACCCTGGCGCATTCGCATCAACTTCCCTCGGACGCGCCGATGTCCTCGAATCTGATTGGCGCTGCTGTTTGAGGGCATGCCGTGATGAGGATGTCGGACTGGGGATCGAAATGGGTACCTCTGGATGGGATGTCCCGCTGGTCTACCGAACCACCTGGCCAGTGTGCAGGAACGGGGCAGTCGAACCCCCTTAGCACTCTTCACCCAACAGCTAGACGCGCGCGTCGCGTCCTTGGGTGCAGAACTCGGTGGGTCTGGATCGCGCAACGGACGAGGCGCGGAGATGTGGACGTGCGGGAGCAGTCGCGGGCCAGACTGGACGCGGTGCTGGCACCCGCGACGGCAACTCGATCCGTGCGTCGGGCGAACAACGACCACGTGAGTCAGACGCTCGGCGCATTCAATTAAGTGCGCCGAGCGCCTGAGTTGTGGGCCCCCTCTGTTGGGCTATTTAGGGGACGTTGCCCAGGGCGAGGATATGCGGGTGGGAAGGGGGCGACTGCCACTGAAACCGAGCCCTTGGGAGTCGGTTTTGCTTCGAGAAATTTGATCTCTTCCCCCTGGATGCCTTATGGGAGGCTGTCAGATTCGTAAACCAGAAACGTCGACTGAGCGATGCCTGGGGTTGTGCATGCATGAAATCGCTTGCAGATTGCCCAAGAGAGGTTGCTGTTGACGGTCCTGGCGATCTTGAACATTTCCTGCACCACAAACGTTTGTTGGGGCCCCCTTCTGCCTGTGAAGATGACCCCTGTCCGGTTCCCACAAGTGTACAAGTAATGAACCGAGGGATCGCGGGGCCCATGGGGCACCCATTGCAGCTGGAACAGCCCTCTAAGCTGGAAATTATCCAGGAAGCGCCTGCAGCGTCCGTCATCCTCACACACACCACAGATGTGCCATTGGCAGGTGATCAGTCACGCCAAAGTTGATCCTGGCCGTCCAAAGTTGATCTGTGGCTTTGTTAGCGGGTGTGGCCCTCAAGTTCACAAACATTTGCCACTTACATTGAGCCTCTATTGCCAATCTATTGGCTATCTTCATCAACTACCGGCAGAGCACTATCCTTGTGCCTTCAATGTGATGAAGGGCTTGATTCAAGGCATTGTGATTTCCCAGAATTTCACCCATCTCAGCTCAGTAAAAAATCCAGTAAATGGCAAATTGACTCTGCAGCTCTTGATTTAAGAGCTTCCTCTGGTTGAGGTTGCAATCCTGCGCAAGTATTCGTCACAAATTGGAAGAGCGCTCCCCTTGCTCCTGCAAAGGACTGCCGGGCACATGTACAGAATGGCGGGAATGATGCATTGGATTTGAAATCAGTGTCCCAAACAAAATCGACTTGCAAGCCTCTGATCGCCATTTGTCCCCCATATGTTAAATCATGGAATGCCCACTAAAAAATGAGGTTCGAAAGTGACTGGCCCAACAAAGGATAGGCCAAGAGTGACGGGGCAACGGGCAAATTATCATAGGATTTTGATGTTTGCCTATTTGAAATGATTGTGCAGCTACAGAGCTTTCGAAGCTGCACAGTAATGTGCTATCCCCTGATGTAGTGCTGCACCAATACCATCCTCACGAATGCAGGCAATGCAGACAAAGTGAAAAGGCGCGTTCCTGTACTTCATGCGCTCCCAACACTCACCAAGATTCCTTTTGCCCGCTGGGCAGTGTTTTCTCCCATTCCCCCCCTTTTTTTTCGTTTTGTCGGTACATGCCCACACTATCTCACTCCAAAACGCCCCCCAAAGTAGCGCGGCGGACGCGCTACTCCTGCACTATCCACAGGAGTGCACGGGCAGCGCTCACGCCAGGAGGACGGACGCTGCCAGAAGGCCAGTTTCGAAGCCTGGCGGAGCAGGGAGGCATCTTTGCGGCCGATGAGCGCGGAGGGTCGCCCCCTGGTGGGCTCAGACGAGCCGTGAGTGACCTCTCCGCACCACGACTGGCTGCCGATGGGGCCGGAAGGACGAGCAGGGAATTGGCGGGTTCGCTGGGCAACTTTGATGATGGTGCCCGGGGGGGGCAGCCGAACTGTAGGTTAGGCCTTTGCACCGTGCCAGGAAGCCGGCGTGGCTGCAAGGGTGCGGAATCGTGAAATCCTGCTCTGCTGTCGGCCACACTATTCGATAGCTGCCTTGTGCAACGCTTCCCTGGGCGATGGCCGCCTTGGAAGGGACTCATAAGTTCGGCGCGTTCCATCGGGTGCGCGTCGGGATGCGGATGACGCCGGCTTGTTTCCGAACCCCAGTCGATTTTCCCGATTGGCGCAGCGGGCTGAACACAGCGTTTTGCCAAGATGGGGAGTGAAGGGTGCGCGTCCGCCATGACGTGGGCTACCAGACCAGTCAGTTTGATTGTCGTTGATGATTCGCGCTGATGGCCAATCATGTTCGTGAAACCCCTGGTCTTTGGCCACTAACAGGGCAGAACCACCGTATCCACCTGGTCCACCTGGTCCGTGTCCACCTGGTCTCCATCCTGGTTATTGGCAAGGCTGCAAGGGTTTCCTGTGCTCAAAGGGAGAAAGAGGTTGCAGAATGCGCGCTCTCTTCTAGCGCAGTACTCGACACTGTTGGTTTGAGTCATCAGTTCAGTTCCTTAGGCAGCAGCAGCAGCATGGACACATATGACCACTTGTGGCACAAATGGTGTTGTGGGCAGTACCCAAACAATGCATCATCGTTTGGGGCAATGTTTGGCTGGCTTGTGCCAGATTGGATCAATGCTAACGTGAACCCTACGTACATTTGTTACGAATTCTGCAGGATGTACGCACTGGCTTTTGATGCAAATGCAAGTCCGACATGTTCCAAGATGCAAGTGTGGGATTGTACTGCCACTGACACGGCGACCATAGCAGTATGTGGAATCTAATTCTTGGTTGATTGAACCTCAACTGTGGTTTGTGATGCAACAGGACAAGGACGCGCAACTTCTTCATTGGGGTCCTTACCTTCTTCAGTGCAATTGGCGGTTTCCTTTTTGGATACGACACAGGCGTCATATCTGGGGCGCTGCCCTTCATTAGGGATGACTTGTTGACAGGGTATGCCAGATTCCCCGAAATACTGGATCCCAGTGGCAGTGAAAACAGCATATGAACCTTGTCAGCGCTGATTGCATCCCAGCATGTGTGTTGGCATCTGATCCCTGTGGGGTTCCCATGCACCACAAGGCACCACACACATTGTGTATCAGTTACCAATTTAGTTTTCCATGGCACAAATTTGAATCAAGGAACAGTGGCATCCCTTGAACATCCAAGCATTCACATGCAAAGCAAACATTGCTTCAGTGAATTGAAGCAGCAAAGGAGGGACATGCATCAAGTTGTCAAAGATAGCAAATTATGCACATTTTGTAGTTTTACATACAAAATTTGTGGAAACCTGTATACTACACGTAAAATAAAGTAGGAGCCACATCAGAGGACGAAAGAGGGGCATATATCTACTCCCTTTACACGTGCCGAATCGATACCTTTTCTGTGTTGTCAGTGTACTACCTATGGGGGAGCTGCTGGGTGCAGGTTGCACAAGCTGACCAGTGGCACTGTCAACCAAATTATGGCTTGGCGTGTGCTGTTCCATTTTGTTGGGGCCCATTGTTAGTTTCGTGGCTCCAGTTACGTGCAGAGTGTGGAATTTGTGTCAATCAAGATAAGGAGCTTGCCAATACCTAGTAATGTTTGGTTTCGACTGTTCCAGGTGAATTTCCACATTCAGTTCCCTTCTAGCACTTGGGGATATGCTCAGAATACTCCATGGACGTGGAAATTTTGTTGCTCGTTTTGTTGTTGCTGCTATCACTGTCAGCATATAATTATCAGCCATAATGGTTGGAAATATTTGTTTGATGCCTAAATTCAAAGAATCCCATTTCATATCTGCAGATATCAAGATGATCGCCAGCTGCAAA
The DNA here is from genome assembly GCA_905146915.1 of Ostreobium quekettii. Classification (NCBI taxonomy): domain Eukaryota; kingdom Viridiplantae; phylum Chlorophyta; class Ulvophyceae; order Bryopsidales; family Ostreobiaceae; genus Ostreobium; species Ostreobium quekettii. Next base: position 12,719 of record CAJHUC010003115.1, on the reverse strand, counting down.
ACTTCATGCTGGAGTTGATCGTCAGTATAGCGATCGTTGGTGCTGGCATCGGATCAGCGTTAGGAGGATGGTTGAGTGACAGGATTGGAAGAAAAAAGGTGTGTGGTCGGGGATGGTATTTACATCTGAGGACGTCAATGTGAATGCACGATTGTGTGCAAGACTGCCTTGGAATTGCCGACTGGCTTCTGCAAACACAAGGCCTTGGGTTATTATTAGACTTTCCTAGTAGATTGGCCATTGCCTGTGTGGAAAATGGTCATGCAGTGGATGATGTGATACGTGCAACGACTTGGCAGAATGGCATGTTGCTTGCTGTGCACTCATTTAATCTCTTAATGCCACGTTTACCCTGTTGTAGATTATGATAGGTGATTCTCTTTTTGTTGCGTGCTTGTGTTGCCATTGCCAAATTACTGGATGGCTGATGTGCAGGCTCTACTGTTGGGAGACCTTCACTTCATTGTTGGGGCGCTGGCCATGGGAGGGGCCCAGAATGTGTCTTCCCTTATTGTAGGTAACTTGCAATTCAGTGCTGTTTCACAACACCTGTAGTGGAGAACGAACAAGCATTATGTCTGCAGATTCACGTGGGATATTTAGGACATATGGATGCTTGTCAACGCCCTCCAAGTGCAACTGCACGGCGTTGCCCTGATGAGATGCTGTACTGTTAGCCCTTCGATTGCATTTGTTGCAGGCAACACAACCGTAGCACTGTTGTCAGGTATGTGGCTGCACACAGAATGTGCAGAATGCTTTTAACCACACTGAATGCTTTCTCCATAAATGCCAAAGTCCAAATTTAGTCTGGTGCAAAACACTGATATATGATAATGAGAGCCACTGCAGTCCAAAAAGGAACTCAGTAGCCTGCAATAAGGTTACGGGAACACTGTGGATGTCTGGGCCTTTGCTGTTGCCATGGTTTGGATGCAGGCCAGGTACTGCATTGTAAGAGCTCTGGTCGACAGTCATGGCCAATAAAATCGAAAGCATATGCCAACAGAAAAGGACCACAGGTGCTCAGCTGCCTTCACTTGTGTTTGCATTGGCTTTCAAACCTTTTTTTCAGAAATCGCTGTCCCACCAGGCAATGGCTCTGGTCCAGACTTAACCCGGCTTGGACCGGTGAGTGACCCACAGCCACAGCCAAGAGTTGGCAACGTTGCCTGTGGTAACAGTTCAAATGCCATTTTAATGTTGTGAGATTCGGACAGCCACTATCCAGCCCCCGGCGTGGTGGGCCCATTTCAAAGTGCGCTCGGAGGCCTCATGGTGCCGAAAATGAACCCGATTAGATGCCAAAAAGGTCTTACAATTTGTCCATAATACAAAATGCCTTGGTTCTTTTCCCCCCGAGCTTGCTCTCAAGGCTGCTCGGTTTGGCTCGGGTTGCCAAACAAACAACTGACGCTTGCTTTTATACCCCAAGCGCCCTATCTTTCCAACAGAATATCCTAAAGATATGCCCAGAATATTCTTCTATTTGTAAACCCGCTCAAATGCTATTGTCAATTGGATATAAACCACCACAAACCTATACAAAACATGATGTAAAGACCTCTTTTCCATTACAAACCATACAAAACGTTGTGTACAACCTCTATTCCCTCATGTAAACCTTTACAAATGCCCATCAAACATTCACATTCATAGATTCCCCCTAGCTCCCACTCCAACGCCCCCTTAGCTATAAAAGAGAGAGCCTTTCATTCTAACCCTTGAGTCCTTCCTTTTGGAGTGCTCTAGGCCAAGGGCTCCAAGGTGAGGCTTTTCCGGATGTTAGAATGGACTTAGAGCCTCCTCATTTATACTTGGCGCACCCCTAAGAATATACCCTTAGATTCCTAGAATGTATTGGGATTATTCCTTAAGAATATTCTTAGAATATTCCATGAATATTCTCATATATAGTCGCGCAGCTCGTCACCTAAACATAACTAATCATGACTAATCATATTTAAGAATGACTAAAACATGACTAAAGCATGACTAAAAATATGACTAATCTTTTAATTTCAGCTTTTTCCCCTATCAACCCAGTTAAACATTGAAAATGCCTAAAATAACCTATTTTAGCATCTAGAGTGCCTAAAGTCATGATATAAAGTTACTTAATAAGAACGAATATTAAATTCGCTTTTTGAATGACTTTCACATGGGCACTCCACCTCTCCACTGCGCAAAACTCCGAATGCTTTTAGTGCTCTATTTCCTGACTAGCAAATCTATCCAATTTACCTTGGGCTGTGAACATCCTAAAGGACCAACAACACACAAATTACCAAATCCGAATCTAAGGTTTATCGAAGAACAATCCCTATAGGACCTTCATAGGTCGAATCTTGCTCCCCGACTTCACCTCATCCGTCAGGAACTCTGCTTGTCCTGAAATGATTGGGACATAAATACGCTCCCAATTCCATGGAGTGCTTTTGCGAGCAACTCTCATGTAACAGATTAGAGAAACGTTTTCGAAGAAAGTAAAGCTTCATCGTCACATGTTTCACACATGTACTTGACACCACCATCTTCCGTTTCCTGAGTTGAGCTAGTCAAGTTAAACAACAATCTAACTTCTTCCCCATGCTGACCAACCAAGATTGCAACCAACAAAGAGTCATTGAAGTTGCAATGGGATACCAACCTCCCATGGGTTTTGAAAACAAGAGTGCATATTTTGTGCACACACAATCTTTCTATTCCCATCTTGAGAGAACATGTCACCAAACTGACCCTATGGGTATTAGTTCAATATATGTTCATTATGAACCACATCAAATCACATCGTACACAAGCTCTTTATGAACCACTGATCATTCATCACTAAACCATCCTGAATTGAAGCATCTCAATTTTGCTTCATAAATCTTTCCCATAGCTAACTTTCCACCACAACCATTGTCATAATTTCATATGAGAAATCAGTCCTCTTAGTTTTCCCTTGACACAAACTCATAGCTATCAATGTGGTCTTAACTCAAAGCGGTTGGGGTCAACGACACTCCAAACCAACTCATAAAGTATGAGACAATGCTCATTTGAATATTCCTTCCCTTTCTATATCTTGGACGAAATCAAACATTGACTCAAAGTCCCAAAGAGGAAGCATTGTGGTCATAAATCAGAACCGTAGCTCCGAAACCATGTGAGATTCGGACAGCCACTATCCAGCCCCCGGCGTGGTGGGCCCATTTCAAAGTGCGCTCGGAGGCCTCATGGTGCCGAAAATGAACCCGATTAGATGCCAAAAAGGTCTTACAATTTGTCCATAATACAAAATGCCTTGGTTCTTTTCCCCCCGAGCTTGCTCTCAAGGCTGCTCGGTTTGGCTCGGGTTGCCAAACAAACAACTGACGCTTGCTTTTATACCCCAAGCGCCCTATCTTTCCAACAGAATATCCTAAAGATATGCCCAGAATATTCTTCTATTTGTAAACCCGCTCAAATGCTATTGTCAATTGGATATAAACCACCACAAACCTATACAAAACATGATGTAAAGACCTCTTTTCCATTACAAACCATACAAAACGTTGTGTACAACCTCTATTCCCTCATGTAAACCTTTACAAATGCCCATCAAACATTCACATTCATAGATTCCCCCTAGCTCCCACTCCAACGCCCCCTTAGCTATAAAAGAGAGAGCCTTTCATTCTAACCCTTGAGTCCTTCCTTTTGGAGTGCTCTAGGCCAAGGGCTCCAAGGTGAGGCTTTTCCGGATGTTAGAATGGACTTAGAGCCTCCTCATTTATACTTGGCGCACCCCTAAGAATATACCCTTAGATTCCTAGAATGTATTGGGATTATTCCTTAAGAATATTCTTAGAATATTCCATGAATATTCTCATATATAGTCGCGCAGCTCGTCACCTAAACATAACTAATCATGACTAATCATATTTAAGAATGACTAAAACATGACTAAAGCATGACTAAAAATATGACTAATCTTTTAATTTCAGCTTTTTCCCCTATCAACCCAGTTAAACATTGAAAATGCCTAAAATAACCTATTTTAGCATCTAGAGTGCCTAAAGTCATGATATAAAGTTACTTAATAAGAACGAATATTAAATTCGCTTTTTGAATGACTTTCACATGTGAAAGTCATGCAGAACTTGAGCCATTTGTTGCTCATTTCTGGTACATGACTTTTTTTCTAAATGTTTGATCATTTGATTATAATGGCCTCAAATTATGAGTGAGGGCCGTAGGGGGCATAAAAAAATGAAATCTTATCAATAGGCTAGTCATTAGAGTAAAGGATTAGAGTAAAGCTATGCTATGATGAGGTAAAGGAATATTATGCCTACTATTGGAGGATATGCTATGAGAGGTCCTACAATCAAGTGATGGAGTAGGAATTAAGATTATTGAGTGAGAAATTAGAGGTTTGCAAGCATGCCTTTTGATCTCAAAAGTCGCTTTAGTAGGAATAAGATTTGATACAATAGGAGATATGAGGGAATATAGAGACAACTTTAGAATATTCTGGGAATCCATTTATTGTAGAGCTTGGGGGTCGTTGCCTATAAGAGGGGGCCGCCAAGCCATTTCTCAAAGCCTGGCTAGCGCTCCTCTCCACTCCAAGAGCAATCCTCCACCCTCCTTCAAGCTTATCTTCCGAGACCATGGCCCAAGCTCCGGCATTTCCCGGGTTTGCCAATCCAATGATGCAACTCATTTGCATTCATTGGGAGCAAGATGGCCACGTCAACACTCTCCGGGTTTGGGGCCACGCCAGGACGGTGACTGATTCGCTTACCCATGCGAGTCATGTCGACATCGAGGTCCGACAACAGGCGTTGTTTGGCTTCCCTTACGGCGAGGCAACTTCCCATGAGTTGATGCGCCAGAACCGGAAAAGGAAGCGCGAGGAACAAAAGGAGAGGCGGGAGCTCCGGAGAAGGTGTGAGCTGGAGAATGAGGCTAGAAGGGCGGCTAGAGAAGCATGGGAAGCGCAGGAGGAAGAGCAACGAGGTGTGGAAGCTGCAGAAGGAGATCAACAGGAAGCCGCTGGCGTGATAGTTGATCCTGAGCCGAACTTCATGATGGTGCCGGTTGGGGACAATGAAGGGTATTCAAGGGTCTGATGTGAATGGGGCGCTCCCTTCTTATACCTGAGTGAGAAGGGAATATTCTGAAGCAATTTGGCATATTCGGGTTGAGATGCTTTGAAAATGCTGTTGACTATCCATTGGACAATGATTAGATGGTTATTTTTTGTACATTTGAAGGTGTTTATAGTGCCTTGACATGGTAATTATAAAGGTTTGACTTAGGGTTTACATCATTGGTTAGTAGCATATTTGTAGTGCTTTAAAACAAGGTGACAGAAGGGAATATGCTGAGCATATTCTTAGGATATCCTTAGAATATCCCTAGAGAGATTCTTTGCACCAGTGGGTCGAAGGGGGGTATATAAGGAGACGCCTGGGACCATTTTGTAACTCGAACAGACTCGGATCCCATTGTAAGGACCTTCGAGTCCACTTTTTGAGTTCATTTTCCGTTTGCCTCTCTGTCTCTGTCCGTACTATTGGGCCCACCACGCCAGAGGCCGGAGCAATGGCTAATGGAATTCCACATGGTTTCGGAGCCATGGCTCTGATCGGGGCCTTGATGCTCTTTTTTCTTCCACACTGTGCGTCTATCGTCATTGTGAAGTGGGATCAAGCAAGGATGTGGCATCACGAGTGGACACCGTGCTTGCTCCCATATCCGATTTTTTGATGTCGGATACGGAAATCACCAAGAAATTGGTCAGTGTGGGCGATGATTTTCGGCTTGGTGATCTCCTGGCCATACTTCCTAAGTATTCCATGGATGATTATGTGCATATGGTTGTCGATTTGGAGACTGCTAGACTAAAGACACGAAGTCAATGGATCACCTTCCAAGAAGAGTTTAAGCGTATTGCACTGGATATGATAGCTAGGGAAGAGAATTACACATTGATCATGGACCAAAAAGATGAGTTCATTCTCGATCTTCAAGTAGAGTTAACATCCTTGAAGAGTGAAATGGAAACTTGGAAGTTTGAGGATAAGAAAAGACAGGTGGAGATGGCCGAGGAAAAAAGATCATTGTGGAAGGCGCTCAATGATGGTCATGCTACTATTGAAACTCTCAAAGGGAATGCCAGTATCAAAGTCGCGACTGGGAATGGTAGTGATCTCATTGGCGATGTGAATATGACTGTCTCGTCAATTGATGGTAGGGATGCCACAACAGAACTTGGAAATGGGTCGACAAAGGGTGATGGTGTCTTCTCAATATTTGAAGAGTGTGACACTGTCTCTTGCGGTGTTGGGAAGATAGCCGAAACATGGTTTGTCCTCAGTTGGGTCATCATGGTGGATCCTCTGACTTTCTTTTCTGGTCTTTGGTTCAACGCGAGGGAGTTCGTTGAAAACAATTTGGTGTATATCTCAATTGGACTGGGCTTAGGGTTGAGCTTCATTATGATGAATTTGGTCTTGTATTCCTTCAAAAGATTCACAAAAATTTGCGAGGGAATAGCTAAGGTGGTGAAAATCATAGGCAATCTTCCAGTTATAGACATGACTCTCTCGCTTTGTACGTGGGTGTTCTCTCTTCTCTCACAATCTGCCAAAGAAGTGGAGAAAGAGAGGAAGGAAGAAAAGGAGAGGGAGGATAAAGAAGAAAAGGAGAAACTAAAAAAAGAAATTAGTGACTTGACTGAGACCACAACAAAGCTCTCTACCACGCTCGAAGAGATTGGGAAGGGGATTGCAAAGACGAGGAAGGAATGGACTGTAGATGCAAAGAAATGGCGACAACAAGTGGAGGACAAATTGAACCGACCTCCTGTCCGGCCTTCTGATTTCGTCTCTTCTCGACCTATTTCTCCTCGACCTCGAGCAATGGAGAGGCAGGGGGAAAGCTCATTGGGCCAGCGAGGTTGGCAGGGAGCACAAAACCTTGGACAAGCGATAGTTTGTTCCTTTTGTGGATTCAAGGGACACTGTGCCGAAGGTTGTTGGCAGAAAATTTTCTTAGAAACTGGGGAAGATAGAAGTGAGGGAACTGTTAAATGTGACTTTTGTGGGCTGAAAGGACACAAGTCTTCTGCTTGTATCCTTAAGAAAAACCAGGCTGATTCAAAAGGAAGAAAATCTCCAAGATATTTGTCTTCCATTCAAGAGGAAGATGAAAACAAGGAGGAAAAAAAGAAGCCCAAGGCAAGTACAAGTGCTAACATGGTTGCACATGAGGAGCCCATCATGAAGACTCTCATGTATGCACCGTGAATATCCAGGGAGTGAGATTCAATCAATGCCTTGTTGATACGGGAGCAGCGGTCAATCTTATTCCACTACGGGCAGTTAAAGCAAATCAATTTTCTTATTCCCCAGGAGGCATTCCTGAAATCAGAGGATTCGATGGAAAGGAGGGAACGATTGTAGGGGGAATGTGCTCTGTGATCAGTATTGGGGATTCCCAAAGGACAAGGATGGCTCATTTTTGGGTGTCTCCTGACATCAGCCATCCAATCATCAGTCTCACTACCTTGAGGGAATGTGGTTTGAAGATCAATTGTGTGAATCATTGTTTGGAGGATGTATCTTCGGGGCAGACGCTTATGTGTGCATCTGTGACTGTCCCGATGAAAGACAAGGGAAGAAAAAACTAAAGGACCCGGTGGGGAAGGGATCCTCCGCCGGGGATAAACAGGAGATAGACTTAGGGCATCTTGGAGAAGTAGAACTTGAGCAAATGTGGCCAATTAAGGGAGGAAGTGCAGTTTCACGAAAGGGGGACAATTCTATCTCAATTATGGCTGGAAAGGCCATCTTTCTCCCACCCAAGGAATGGACTCAGATACTCCTTCCTTATAAAATCAATGTGAAGGGTCACATCTCAGTGTTTTGCAGTTTGAATAGAAGGGGCATCATCGCTGGTTTAGCCATCACTAGGGGGGGCCAGATAAAGTTGAATACGTGGAATACGACAGATGAAACCTTGTATTTGACTCCCAAGACAGTGTTAGTGACAGTAAAGGGCACTAGTGTTTTGGTAAAAAAATTGGGAATATCAGAAAAAATTAGAATCAATCAGGTTATAGAAGAAGAAACAATGGGACAAAAAATTGAAAAAGAAATAAAAAGGAGGTTTCCAAAGGTTGGAGACTTGACTTCACATCCGGTCAATAGGCATATGAGAAAACTTCAAGTGAGGGCTAGAGAAGTAACCTGGAATAGACCACCAGAATGTGGCAACCGTACTCAATATTCTGTAGAGTCGGTTGCGGATCGTCGTTTGGTGGAGAAGCAATTGGATGAATATATCCAAAGAGGTTACTTAGAGGAAGTCTCTGTGGCAGACGATGTGTATATGAACCCGCTCCTACCTATTAGAAAACCCAATGGCAGTTTCCGGTTTACAAATGACTTTAGGAAGTTAAACACATACTTCCCAAGCACCGGAACTGCACAAGTAGACGTTTGGAGGAAACTCTGGGAGTTAAAACCGGAGTGGAAGTTCTTCATGGAAATCGACCTTAAGGATGGGTTCTTTGGAATTCTGGTCGATGAGGAACTCTCCAGGCTCTTTGGGTTTACTTATGGGGTTAGGAGATTTCGTTGGGTTAGATTGCCACAGAGATGGAAATGGAGTTCAATCCTTTTTTGTGAAAGAATTGCAGAAATTTTGGGAGGATTGAGCTGCCCTCAATATAGCGATAATGTTCTCATTGGAGCCAGGACGGAAAAAGAGCTCATGGAGAAAGCTATAGAAGTTTTTGATCGTTTTGACCGGTTTGGAGTAAAAGTCAATTTTGAAAAAGTCAAATGGCTCACGACTTCAATCTCATTTTTGGGATATGAGATTAAGGATGGAAAAATGAGCCTTGAAAATTATCTAAAAGAAAAAAAGAAGTCATTGGGATGGGTTTCGAATATCAAAGGTCAGGAAAGGGCGATTGGCATTTTGTCCTATGCTCGACGAGTAGTTAAAAAGACGGAGGAAATTCTTGCCCCATTGCGGGAAGATCTTAAAACTTTGAAAAAAGAAACTCCAAGCCAAAATTGGTTCATCGGTTTGAATGATCGAATTCAGAATGCATTGGCGCAGGCTATTGATTATATGGAATGGTTGACTCTTCCGGGATGTACTGCCGATAGCTTTGTCTTAGAAACAGACTGGAGTGGGGAATACTCCAGCTATCTTTTGTTCGCTATGCAAAACTCCCTAGAAAAATCTTTGGTAGATTTAGGGAGCAAAGTGGCGATAAAGGCAGCATCCTCATATTTGGGAGAACTAGACACCATAATTTGGGCCTGTAAAAAGACCAAGGCATATAGGGGGAGTTTACCTCTTCTGATTCGATCAGACAATCATGGAGTGGTTGATAAATCTCGGGCTTATGAAGTTTATGATCAAGACATAAGGTCGTTTCGTCGTTGGTCATGGCTCATAGAGAATGAACCGGGATTCGAAATTGAATTTTTACCAGGATCCGAGAACAATGGGGCTGATTTATTGAGTAGACCAATCAAAATTCGGGAAAGTAAAGGAGCTTTGATTAGGGAAACTCAAGAAGGCCTCAGAATGGTGCAATTGGTCCTAGAAAGAGCCAAGATACCAAGATCCTTAATTGATTCAAACAGAGAAATAGCTAACAATGAGGAATCTAATTTGGGAACAATGAACACCACTGTATTAGCTAATGACAGAAAAGAACAAATCTGGCAAGAACACTTACCGGCTCATTGGGGGGCTGAAAAAGTGTTTTGGAATTTGAAGCGTCAAGGAGTTTCAATTCCCCTAAAGACGATTAATGAGGAGCTCAGGAAATGCAAAACCTGTGCACATTTTCGAAAGGTCAAACCACGGGGGTTTTGGAAACAACCTCCTTTTTCATTGGAACCAGGGCATACAGTGTTTATGGATTTTATTGGGCCAGTGAAAGTGGGAAGAGGAGGAGTGAAATACATTTTTTGTGTGATTGATAGCTGCACACGAATGGGGGGAGCATGGAAATTTAGAACCACTTTTAGCCAAAATGTCATTAAAGGCTTACAAAATTGGAGTTCACAATATGGCAAAATGAAAAGGATCGTGTCGGACAATGCGGCATATTTTTCTTCAGATGAAATGAAGGAATGGTGTGAGAAAAATGGTGTTGAACAAGTATTCATTGCACCTTATAGACATGAAAGCAATGGACTTGTCGAGAGATATAATCAAACTCTTGAAGATAGACTTCGGAAAATGACATATGATTTGGGTGGTTCATGGAGTGACCATTTGGAGAAGGCAGTTGATTTAATCAACACTGCCCAACACAAAATAACAGGATTTACTCCTAAAGAACTTTGGAAGGCAGACCTTTCTTCTAGGATTTTGGCTCATGATAGATCGATGAACTATAGGAGAAAAAGAAATGAAAAAAGAAAAAAGTTAAGTTCTTATACTTTTGTGGTGGGACAACAAGTTTTAGCCTATGATGCAGTAGCAGCAGCATCAAAAGATAATAAATTTGGACAAAGATGGAAAGGTCCATATAGGATAATAGAACAAGTTTCAGACTCGTTATGGAAAGTTGAAGAAATTGGGGTAAAGAGAGGACGGGGTAGAAAGCCGACCCTTGTCTTTCACCATGATCATTTACAATCTTATGATGATATGTGAATATATACATTGCCTTTTGCAATGATGTGGTGGGACATGCATTAGACAATGCATTGAGAGGAGTAGAACAAGGTCATGCAAGCTTCGGCGGCGATAAAATGGTATATAGGGACAAAATCGGATAATGAGTTTAATGACTATTTAATAAATGTTAATGATTAGAAACGAAAAAAAAAAAAAAGGAAGAAGTTATAGAAGGGGAAACGTCGCAAGCGCTCTCATAGTTCTCCTTATATGTAAGGTAAAGGGGTAGTGCTCGTTCAGTGTGCACGGTCATGAGCGATCAACGGCGATAAGGCAGTGCCCCAAGATAATGTTTGAAAAGGGGTAGGTGGTGATTACAAAAAGGAGAGGCGGCGGTAATTTACCCAATCTTGACATGGGGGTAGCGGCGAGGACACACCATTTTACATCAAGAATAGTAATAGTCATCATGAGTTTTTTTCATGTGAATTTTCCTTGCATGTGTTTAATCAATGTTTTATTAATATGAGTGAAAAGAAAAGAGCGAGAAATATGAAGAGGTTAGAAATTCGAAGTTCTTGGCAGTGGATAGGTGGAGTGCCCATGTGAAAGTCATGCAGAACTTGAGCCATTTGTTGCTCATTTCTGGTACATGACTTTTTTTCTAAATGTTTGATCATTTGATTATAATGGCCTCAAATTATGAGTGAGGGCCGTAGGGGGCATAAAAAAATGAAATCTTATCAATAGGCTAGTCATTAGAGTAAAGGATTAGAGTAAAGCTATGCTATGATGAGGTAAAGGAATATTATGCCTACTATTGGAGGATATGCTATATGAGGTCCTACAATCAAGTGATGGAGTAGGAATTAAGATTATTGAATGAGAAATTAGAGGTTTGCAAGCATGCCTTTTGATCTCAAAAGTCGCTTTAGTAGGAATAAGATTTGATACAATAGGAGATATGAGGGAATATAGAGACAACTTTAGAATATTCTGGGAATCCATTTATTGTAGAGCTTGGGGGTCGTTGACTATAAGAGGGGGCCGCCAAGCCATTTCTCAAAGCCTGGCTAGCGCTCCTCTCCACTCCAAGAGCAATCCTCCACCCTCCTTCAAGCTTATCTTCCGAGACCATGGCCCAAGCTCCGGCATTTCCCGGGTTTGCCAATCCAATGATGCAACTCATTTGCATTCATTGGGAGCAAGATGGCAACGTCAACACTCTCCGGGTTTGGGGCCACGCAAGGACGGTGACTGATTCGCTTACCCATGCGAGTCGTGTCGACATCGAGGTCCGACAACAGGCGTTGTTTGGCTTCCCTTACGGCGAGGCAACTTCCCATGAGTTGATGCGCCAGAACCGGAAAAGGAAGCGCGAGGAACAAAAGGAGAGGCGGGAGCTCCGGAGAAGGTGTGAGCTGGAGAATGAGGCTAGAAGGGCGGTTAGAGAAGCATGGGCAGCGCAGGAGGAAGAGCAACGAGGTGTGGAAGCTGCAGAAGGAGATCAACAGGAAGCCGCTGGTGTGATAGTTGATCATGAGCCGAACTTCATGATGGTGCCGGTTGGGGACAATGAAGGGTATTCAAGGGTCTGATGTGAATGGGGCGCTCCCTTCTTATACCTGAGTGAGAAGGGAATATTCTGAAGCAATTTGGTATATTCGGGTTGAGATGCTTTGAAAATGCTGTTGACTATCCATTGGACAATGATTAGATGGTTATTTTTTGTACATTTGAAGGTGTTTATAGTGCCTTGACATGGTAATTATAAAGGTTTGACTTAGGGTTTACATCATTGGTTAGTAGCGTATTTGTAGTGCTTTAGAACAAGGTGACAGAAGGGAATATGCTGAGCATATTCTTGGGATATCCTTAGAATATCCCTAGAGAGATTCTCTGCACCAGTGGGTCGAAGGGGGGTATATAAGGAGACGCCTGAGACCCTTTTGTAACTCGAACAGACTCGGATCCCACTGTAAGGACCTTCGAGTCCACTTTTTGAGTTCATTTTCCGTTTGCCTCTCTGTCTCTGTCCGTACTATTGGGCCCACCACGCCAGAGGCCGGAGCAATGGCTAATGGAATTCC
>CAJHUC010003114.1:0-22306 GCA_905146915.1 Ostreobium quekettii | reverse complement strand
CTAAGGGGGTTTATGGACCCCTCAGCTGCTCCAGAGAAGCGGATGTCTGCTGCTGTCCACCCACTGAGAAGGATAAGGGACCCTCTCAGCTACTCCAAGGAAGCTGCTCCTATGGCACTGCTCTCCACCCGCTAAGGAGGTCAAGAATACCTCCTCAGCTGCTCCAATGCAGCTGCTAGGTAGTCAGGCCACATCTTCTGGTAGTCAGAAGCTTCCTCAGAGGCTCTTAGAAGTCGCCTTTCTAGCTCCACTTGGGTCCCAGTACTTAACAGTACTGTGCAGGGGTCGCTACTGCACACACCCTGCCGCCAGGCCCCTCCAGGGGTCGCTATTCCACACCCCCGGCAGCCAGCACCCCCCAGGGGTCGCTATTCGGCACCCCCCCGGGCGCCCGTACTGGCCATGGGCGCTATTCGGCACCCACCCGGCGACCTGACTCGTCCGACACGCAGCAAACCCCCTCACGTCACTCCGGGGTCGCTTCCCACCGCTTCCGCTGTCACATCACGCCCGACACGCAGTCCAGTCAGCCACTGCGCAGCCGGGGTCGCGGGACGGGCGGTCAGTCCGCTCCGCCGCTGCGCCTCACCCCCCTCCGGGGTCCTGGCGCTCCTCGCCGCCCGACCCGACGGCCCACGCAGCCGATTGCGCCGGCCCGCGCCTGGCCCTGGCGCTCCCGATCCGCGCCTTCACACCGCCGGTCACGGCGCGCGATTCCGCGGCGATGCGCCGCTCCAATCGACCCGCCCGCGGCGGACTCCGCGGGGAGATTCTTCCACCCCCGCTGGTTCCTTTCTCAATGCAACAGCATGCGCCTCCCCCCACGGGGCCGGGCGCGCGGTCTGGTCTCCGATCCGGGCCGATTCAGGCCGGGCCCCTCACGGGCGCCGTCGCCTGGCCGGCCGATGTCCCCAAGATCCCGTCGATTAGGGGGGCCCCTCGTGGGTGGGGCTCCCCTCTCTTGCTCTCGCGCCGCGTGGCGCGCTTCCGCCGTCCGCGCTCGCCGGCTCCGAAACCACCTGGCATGGTTTTCGGTCTTTTCGCGGGCGATGCTCCTGCCGAGGCGCCCGATGGGGCCGCGGGGCCCCCTCCGCCGGATGGCCGGCGGGCTTTGCAGGGCGCTCGTCTTCTTCGGATGCGCAGTGTGGGCCCAGGCCTGCGGATTGGCCGGGCGCGGGGCGGCCGTACGCGCAGTGGGTGCGCGCGGCGCCTTGCGGCCTGCGGGTGTAGCCGCTGGGAGGCGAGAGTGGGCACAATGGAATTACAGGCTGTCGTGCGGGGTCGGTCACATGACCCCCATACGCAGCGGTACACAATCGACAGAACAGTGTATCGAATGTACCCCTATCGATAGTATCTCATCCCCGAGTATGGTAGGGGCCCAACCTTAAGTACTGGAACTTCTATAAGCCATAACTCCTCTACCGCTAACCCGTTTGGGATGATTCAAAGACCTATAGAGAGCTAACAGCCTCCTCTGTCTCATCTAGGTACAATCTCATGTCAATTATCACTTCCCAGTGAATAATTGGAGTAAACCGGCTACCCCCTAGTAGTTTACACAACAAGAGACCCCAGAGACGTCCTGGGAGCGGGATGCCTTCATTGATGAGGATCCCATATGTTGCAGATTTTGGGGATAGAGACTATTCCGACTTCATTGCTGTGGGCGGCCTCAGACCCAGGAGCCAGAGTCAGGACCATTGCTCTGCAGGCTTTAGCAGTGGTATATTGCACATGTGTGCCCGAGTTGGTTGACATTGGGATCTTGTTGGTTTTGCACATAGCCAGCAGTTCTGAGCATGTCACTGATTCTATGTTGTATATCAGAGTGTTCCACTGTCATAGGACACTCATGAGTGTTGGATACATAGGGTAGTATGAGGGCATGTTATATGATTTCAACTCAAACTTGACCAAGAGGAATATGACAGGAACAGCTGGTCGATTCCATGAGACAGAAGGTCATCCTCTTTTGAGTTGTACATCCCTGCTTGTGTTCGCTGCTAGCAGGATTTTGAGGATGGTAGCAGTGAGGGGATATCATGACGTTCACATACAAGGTTATCAGCAGAAACCTGTCCTGTGTCAGCACTCGATTTTATCTCTCGTGGCGGACAGTTGCAGGCCCCAGGTGCAACTGGGGGCATTGGACTGGTACACTCAATTCTCTAGTTGGAGAATGTGAGTACTCGGCTAGCAGTGAGCCACATAGACATCGCCGAGGACGGTCGATGCACCCCAGGGGGGAAGTAGCTGGACATTGCTGGATGTAGCAGGGAGCCAGAGGACAGAGATAGCTTCCAATCTCAGCATCCTCATCTTCAGGTACCGACACACAAGGTCAAAATCGGTGGATGGTTATAGAGGATGGCAGACCCGTTCATTTGCATGGTGGTTAGCAGTGACGGGTAGAGCTAGCACCGATGATCTATATTTGGTGTGTACTGTGGGCTGATGATTACTTGAGTGTATGAGGGATTTGGCGGATACTGGTCATATACACATTCTTGGATATAGAGGTTATCGACGGTCGCTATGTATTTATAAGAGGAAGTGCCCATCCCCCGGTCGTTAAAAATGGGGGCGCCCAGCGCATTGTTCGCATTTCCTCCGGGCCCATAATAGGAGGTCGACCAAGAGCGCCCAGAGTACATTTTGCTGTATCGACGACTGTGTTGGAATCCAGGAATGATGACCCATATTAGATCAGTGGTACTCTGTGATGTGGTTGGTTATTGAGGTCGAGGCCACTTGATCACACTCGAGGAGTCCTTTCTCAATTGCAGGCAGCGGTTGAATTGTACCTGTATCGAAATTGAGGCATATTGAGTTGGATTAGAGGAGATTGCTTTGATGACGGTCGGACATTTTGGCTGTGTGGTTGATATTGAGATTGATGGTTGTGACATGACGAGGCTCATATCTGCTCCCATGTTAACAATCATGGTCACATTTGGCTGGGCCCAGACCGGAAGACAGTCAGACAATGGCGCCAAATGTCTGATTGAGAAATGTTTTTGAGGGTATTGGATAGTTTTCATAACATCCTATGGTGAGACTATCCCGGCTGAGGGCAGAGACGGGAAGGAAGTGGACAAAATTTGTTGATTTTATCTGTCATTCTTTTATGAGCTCTGGATCCGAGAGAGAGGTAAAAACAAAAAGATGAGCTACAGACATCTTTATTCTTTTTGAGAGAGCAGTTGCGGCTATTCATTTTGTTTCCATGGTGTTGGGATTTTGTTGACTCAGTACAGTGGTGCACGGTCTGTATGATTGGAGACTCTAGATCGTTGATGGTGATAGCAGGCTGGTCACAGTGTTTATCTGAAAGGATTGTTGTGAGCAGCGCCGGGTGATAAGAGTTTCCATGATTACATCATTGTCTTCAGATCTGAGGGGAGTTTGATTTATGTTCAGTCCTTGAGACAGGAGGCTTGGTGCTGGTAAGGTTGATAGTGGTATGGGACACCGGATGTTGAGGCCAGACCGATGCTTTACTGATTGATGATTGGGCTAAGATAGATAGAGGACTATGATCGATTCGTGTAGTGAGGAGTCGAGAAATCTTTTATTGGGGTACCTTGTCATGGTGGATATAGAGATGGAATGACTAAGGTACACTGCAGTTTCAAAGAGGAAAATATACTTTGGAGAGATTCATCTGAGGGATTCGGACAGAGAGGATTATCAGTAGATCTACACCGATCCCTAGATGGACAGCTGGCTCATATGTTGTCTATTTCTATATCAGACTTGTCACGTAGTGGATAGTCGGATACTCCTGGTCGACTGGCAACACACTTAGTGTACAGGCAGATAGCACTCGTGCTGACCTGATGTATTCGGACACAGGTCATAGTATTATTTCATCTTTTCTGCTTTCAACATGGACACGAGTGTACATCCGACACAATGATGGGAGAGACCTGACTTAGAGATTTTTGAGATGAGCAGCTGTTGCAGTGATACTGAAGAGGTCCCGATAGCAAGGAGGTCGGTTGATTTTCTTGTACACTGGAACATATCCCGAAATTCTACAGAGGGACTAGACAAATGGTCAGGGGAGTGATTTCGGTCTGGTTTTCGAGGGCGAAAACTCCCCCCAGGGGGAAGTATTGTTGTGGAAACACATGGGGGTCGAGAGAATTATGGCCATTAGCCTTGGTTGATTAGTCATCTGTGGGATTGGACCCATTATTTGGATTCTTTGTGATCTCTAGATACTCGTAGGCTCTTTACTTGTCTACATCCCCCAGGTATGGAGTACTTTGTGGCTTAGGGAAGTCCCTGTACTTAAGGGACAGGCCGTGGGGGCAGACTGGGCTGCAGTGTATCGATAGTGGGTCCGATACGGGGGTATGCCGGGCGATACAGTCGTGACGCACTGATGTACATTGTGTGGTGTCTGTTTGACGGGTGGTCGGACCGGAATGTGGTCCACCACCAGTACGTACGCGGGGAGGCGTTGCTCCCCACTCTGTTACCCGTTTGGCTCACTGCTGCGCTCCGCACGGGCCTCGCGGCCCGGGGAGCAAGCTGCCTTGCAACCCGCCGTCTTCGAACGGCAGGACCGCCCGATCCCAGAGCGCAAGAGGGCCCACCGCGCAAAGAACGAGCGAGCACCCCGATTACGCCCGCCGGGTTCGGCAGAGGGGCCATCGGCCCGACCGGGTGCAGGCGGATGAAGTGGGACGTGCGCCGGAGAAAAGGGACCAGCGGAGGCCATTAAAAGAGCCCCGCAACACCTGCAATACCCATCGCCTTTCTTTGCGTAGGTGCCACCACCATTATTTGGCAGTACCCGCTGTCACCTGGCTGGGGAAACCTCAGCACTTCGTCCCTTTCAGGGGGCCGTGCATTGCACAGGGCGTGCTGCATTTCCCTACAATACCTATTGTCTTTGCTTTGGTGGCACCACCAGTATGTGGTTGTACCTGCCGTCACCTGGCTGGGGAAACACTGTATTATGTTCCTGTGTTAGGTCGGAAGCGGCCCCTGAATAGGGGCCAACGTTACAAGGATGGTCGAAAGCGCCGGCACACACACAAGAGGAAGGGGGGAAGGAGACGTGCAGGGGTGAAAGTCAGGCGGCGGATAGAAGCTGCGCGTGGTTGGGAAGCTGAGCGCGATAGGGAAGCTCTAACAGATAGATTAGAGGAAATACAAGAAGCGGGGTCGGGTGGCCTGCCCTCGGGGGTGTGGCGGCCCATACAGGACCACCTCGCCCCCAAGGACCAGGCCCGATTAGCCGCCGCAAGCGGATACATTAATAACGCATTGGGGGGGGCAGAAGGGGCACGGTTCCAAAAGGAACAACACGAGAGACAGAAACCCCCCCAGTCTTGGGGAGAATGGCACAAGCGTCGCAGGTAGGAACGCAAACAAGTGGATAGGAATCGCCGGGTTGCTTATAAAACACGTCAGTGCACGGCTATCATAGATTTGGTGTTGCACCGGGGGGAACACATGGTGGGGTACAAGTCTTTTAGCAAAAAATATAGAATAACTGAACCGTCGCTAAGACGCCTGGAAGAAAGACTCCTTGAAGACGATTTTTTTTCACAGGTTGGGTGGGAGTTCAATGTCATGGACTCCGGCCTCCTAACAGGGAGTGACACGGAGACTTCCTCCGATGGGGATTAGTTTTTTTTTACCAAACAACTTGTCTGATTGTGAGGTGAAGTCCAAGTACCGCCTGCCACCGGCGAGGAAGGTGACATTCGCTGAACAGTCCATGGTTGTGAGATGCTTTTCTGCCTTTATTTCACAGAAGAAAGTGTCCTTAGACCGTCCTTGTAACATCGGAAATCCATCGTCGAATATATGTTGCCTTGGTTATTTATGCAATGGACGTGTGCGCCAGGCTCTGTGTTACGCGCACTGGCCTGATGTGGGGGACGCCCTACTACTGGCCCTTGGTGTGGGGGACGCCCTGCCCAAGATCGTATTATAATCCTTGTCCTACAGTAACCATTATACTTATAAGGATATGGGAGTAGGAGGGGTGGTCCCGCCTAGGTCCCCGTAAGGACCTAGGTGCCCGGCGAGGCAGGTCCGCAGCTTAAAGAGGGCAGGAACCCCACACCCTTAGTCTTTTCATATCATTTGGTTTCGGAGCCACCTGAGGGTGGCTACCACGCTTCCGCCTGGGCGGACGCGCAAGTTCGGAGCAACGGGCTCCCTCCCCGGTCTCCGCCATGGAGGCCAAGGAATCAGACAGTTCTGTCCGCAAGGGTACCCCCGGCACGTCGGGAGAGCTTGAGACACCCCGGGAGGGGACACCGACCCCGGTTGGTGAAGTTAAAGCCCGGGATGGGCAAGGAGGTGAAAAAGTCCGGGAGGACACGGCTGGACCCTCCACAACCACTCCGCCACCCGCAGAGGAAGATGAACCGATGGGGGAAGCGAGTGCCCCACCGGCGGCAGAGAAGAAACAAGAGCAAGATCAGGGGACCATGGCGGCGCTGCTGCAGACCCCTGGTATCATGGAGCTCTTGGAACAAGTGGCGGATGCTGCTGCCAAGAAGGCGAGGGAGAAGCGGGACGAAGACACCGCGGAGAGAATTGCCTCGCTGGAAATCGCCATCAACAAGGCCAAGAAAGAAGCTCAGGAAAAGGAGGTGGCCATGAAGAAGGCGAAGCAACAAAGCCGCGAGGCACAAGAAGCCAAAACCTCCGCCGAAGACCAAGTCAAGGCGTTGAGCGACCGCCTCTTGAAGCAAAAGCAGCGGGCCCAGGAGGCAGAAGAGAGAAGCGCCCAACAGGCGGCAAAGGTCGTGAGGGCCCCAAGCCCGTCGGAACTACCCATGCCAACCATTCTAGAAGCCGAGGGCGACTGGAAGGTTGCCGGTAGACAGCGGCCAAAGCGGAAGAGCCCATCGCCAGGTGAGCGGCCGATGGGATGTGAGGAATCGCCATACAAAGGCCGGGAGGCCAAAGCCTTAGGGCGCTTTGAGAAAATAAAAGGCCGGAAGGTCAAGATCCCGGAGTTGCGGCTCAAATCCCAGGTGCACATTAGAACACCTAGTGGATCGGACGGGACGGGAGATGAGTCGCTCACAGAAAGCGCTCAAGCAGTATGCGGGAAAAGTCCGCCAAGGCCGGGAGGCCATAACTGGAGCCCTCGGAGGCCTGCGTTACCAGAGTGGGGGCCTGGTGAAAGCTCAAGGGTGCTGGAGTTCGTTCCAGACACTCGAGATCCATATAGCCGGCAACCACCGTGCCGTGCAATGTGGACAAAGTTCCACAACGATCTCGTCGATGAGCTTGACGAGGGATGGCGGATGGCCGCCGACCAGTTTGGAGAAAGGCTAACCACCGCCAGACTGGTTAGAATACAAAGGTGGTATGGTCCTGGAATGGCAGACCAGATTGCCAAAGAGGACCCAAATTGGCCAGAAAAAATGGCCTTTGCGCTCAGACATATCCCAGAACCATGGGATGTGAGCAAGGGGAGTCCAGAGAGACCGGACCCCAATGATCCCCATGAGCGGTGGGAGGAGATCTCGGAATTGTCGTTCTCATCTTGTGCATCTCCAATGCCGGGAGACATGTCCACCCGCGCACAAGTGCACAGAATGGAGAAGGAGAGACGACGCATTCGGAACCGAGATCGGTTCGCTCGTGCCAAGAAACTGGACGAGCAAAGGGCCAGAAAGGCCAAACAGTGGAGAGAGTTGAAAGCGCTGCGACGTGAGCGGGATCGTCAATTGAATCCCGAAAAGTATGAGCGTAAACGAGCTCACAAACGCCAGCGCAAGGCTGAGATCAAGCGGTTTTTCTCTGCAGGAGGCAGCCAAAAGGCGCAACGCCTAGAGGTTAAGCCGCCGGCCGATGAGCTGGATCCGGCTGAGCAGGCCAAAGCCTTCACCCGCATTGCTATGAAGGAGGGGACCTCCAAACGCTGGGCCGATCAGCAGGACAGTAGTGGCAGTGACAGTGGTGTAAACCACCCTGCCCGCTTTGTCTCCACCCAACCAGAACAGGCGTCGCCATCGGTTGTGGTGACCAGCGGTCCCAAGGCGGAGGAGACGCCAGGGAAGAAGTCCCAGCCTGAAAAGGCAAAGGCGAAGGATTCGCTTGTAGAGGAGAAAGACCCGCCTATGAAGGCGAGAGATCAGCCTGATAAGGCTAAGGATAGGTCCAAAAGCCTACAAAGGCCAGCCACAGGTAACAATCCTGTTGAATTGCCCTTGCTGAAACCTATTAAGAATACATAGATGCGTAACCGTGCAGAAGTTGGTGATTCTGCTGGTAACGATGAGATTGTGTATCTCGGTTCAGCAGGTGAACCTGCCAGTCCAATTCCCCGGGAAAGACGGGAGACCTATGAGGTCCTGCAGAAGTAGGAAGCCGCTTTGCAGCAAGCAAAGGCGGATGCAGAGAAAGCTGCGCAGCTTCGTTCCTTGATGGGGGATGAAGACTATGCAGCATATCTGGAATTGCAAGAGGCGAAGCAGGCCTCAAAGGGACGGCAGGAACTGCAGTATAAACTGGCGCTGCCGGGACCTGGCTACCAGGAGCGCCGTGCCCAACAAATGGCGGCAGAACAACGTGGTCAGGCAAAGGTGATGCACGAAGTTCCCAGATTAACCCCAGTAATACATACCCCTGTCATTCAGGACAGGAGGGGATTCTGGGATACATTGGGTGCATTCCATGACCCTCATGGGGGGGTGTACTTTAAGGGGTATTATCACCCCCGAGGGGGCCATGCCCCCTATCGTGCACAAGTCCCACGGGACGCCCTCCAGCGTATACCAATGAAACTGCGAGGCCTCTTTGATGCTCAGCAGTCGGCACTGGGCATATACATGCCAGAGGGTCATGAAGCAGCCACGGAGTGGCAGGCCATCCAAAGAACTAGCCGCAAAGTCCCCGAAGAGGGACCAGTTCAAATGGCCCCGGGACCATCGATGCAAGCAAGTCCCTCCAAACCGGTTCGTCCAGTGGCTCAGCCTGAATTGGCGCCAAGACAACCGGTGAGGCCCTATACGATGGGGCAGGCTGGACAGCGGGTGACACAGCCTCCAGTGCAAATGACGCAGCAGAAGATTCAGAGGCTGCAGGAGATGTCTCCATTTGCACAGGAGCCTGCTAGGTACCCGCCAGTTCAGTATTATCAGCCAGGGATGGCAACACAGCCAGGAATGACGGCGCAGCCCGGGAGGGCACATCAGTCCGGAAGAGCCCCGCAGGCGGAGATCGCCCCAAGGCAAGAGGAGTTCCCAGCACTCGTATACGGTGGACCATCCCATCCTGAGGGATCGGGAGGTTACGAGAGGGTATATGATTATCCGCCCAGCCACTTCCAAACCCAGGAGCCTCCACATGAGGAACTCCTATTTGGGATAGAAGAAGGCGAGGTTGTTGAACCACATCGGGCGGACATGGGGCCTCCCCCGCCTCCGGAGGGGTATGATCCCCTAGGACCGGGGTACACCGGACAAGCCTATTTGGCAGCGGCACAAGAAGTTCCTTATGCGCCAGTGTATTATCAACCCGGAAGGGAAGCTCAGGTGAGCATGAACATGCCTAAGATGAACAGTCAGGGCATGAAACCCCCTAAATGGAATGAAGACAAACAAGCCTTAACCAAGTGGTTGCAGGAAATCATTATGTATTTCAAAACCACTATGGCACCCCGGACACAATGGGGATGGATAGCACTGAATACTCTTGAAGAGTCAGTGAAACATGGCCTACTAGCCCAGTTAGGGCATATATGGGGGATAACAATTGATACAGAAGTGCTCTCGCAGCCAGACTTTCAACTGTCATAGGAACAGTTTAAGTATGGCATGGAGTCACTTTATGATCATAAATGTTCCGACTTCGAAATTCGGTCGGAAATAGCAGCCTTTACAAAGGCAGGGACCTCGGGTACCGATACGATCAAATACATGCAGCTCTTGAAACAAATGTTTCTCAAGTGTGAGAATGAACTTGATGATTTTTCCAAGTTGCATGCATTGTATACTGGACTTCGTCCAGATATCAAGAGGAAATGTCTCTTGAATAAAGATGATGAGCAATGGACCACTTATGCCAGCCTGAGGGCATATTTGTACAAAGTGGGACCAATATATAACCAGGAATATAAGGCATATGGCTCTCGTCGAAATGAAAGCCGGAATGGCAAACCGCACACGAGTAATCGTCTTGCCCCTAATCGAGTTATTCAAAAATACCACGCACTGAAAGTGGATCATCGTGGCAAACCAGTTTTGAATAACAGGCCGAGAGGTCAGGGAGGCATGACTTACAAAAGTTCTCGTGTTGCTGAAACAATGAATCTGCAGGCACCCCAGAAGGAGCGGGAATACGAGCCGCCGGCCCAAATCCGCGACCCGCTGGAGGGCAAGATGGTCACCAACAGTGCGCAGTTACGTGCCACTACGGTGGAAGTGCTGAAAAGGGCCGGCCGCTACTTTAGATGTTTTAAGCCCTTTTCAGCAGGCCATCATGGAGAATTCAAAGGGCGTGGAATACTCCCGTAGATGCCGGTGAGTCCCCTTGAACGCGACCATCTGCATGCAGAATTTCTACCAAACTATGTTTGGCAATGCGGAGGCAGAATATCACAAGTGTGAAACTGCAAACTACACCCATGAATGTGCGAATGAATGCAGCACCAGTGATTCCTGTTCCGAAAGTGCGAATTGCATAGATTGCTATGAATCGTGTGATGAAAATGTCTCACACTCCGGCGCAGCCGAGAACGACCCAAAGGGGTCAGCACAGTGAAATAGATCGTTCTGATCGTATGCTGAACCCTATGCATTTCCAGCATATACAAGCACTGGTTGCTTATCGTTTCACACTTGATGCCTGTGCGGACCCGAATGGGGACAACGCATTTTGTGAGCGATATTGTTCCCGAGCTAATAGTTTCCTTCGGAAACCACTCGCGCACGAATTCATGTGGATTAATCCACCTTTCCAGAATGCAGCGCCATTCTTGGACCATTATTTTGCTGAAAGAGCAAAAGCCCCTATGCATGTAGGTGCATGCATTCTACTGCCTGCTTGGCGAACATTCACAGACGATCCCAGGTTGCGCCAGATGCACACCCTTGTTCATTACCCCAAGGGTACACGGTTGTTTACTCAACCGCAAACTGATCGTCCACATTGCAAGGAGATGCCTGGCATCCCTTGGCCTGTGAATGTATATTACCAACCCCCAGAGGGTTCAGCGGAGCACCGCATCCGAGGGGTCTCACAAGACCAACCTCGTTTGACCTTTACTGGTCAGGTCGGGCATCAGCCCACTTCCATTCTCTTTGATACGGGCGCGACTGGCACCGCCTATATCAACCCAACATGTTGTCGGCAATTAGGCTTAACGCCACGCCCTCCACATGCACTGTCTAATCGACAGCTACGTCGTCTTAATCGCCTGCGCTGATTGGCCCGAGCGACGCGACGTATTGTGGATCCCACGGAATTCTCCACTCCTCCGCGGGAAGATCCTTTCCCTGTTGAGAACGAAGTTCTCTTAGCGGATGGTACATCTCTCCCATCCTTGGGAGTTGTGGATGTCCCCTTGACTATTCAAGGGTATAAGGACACCGTCCGCTGCGTGGTTATAGACCTCTCTGACGATTATGACATCATCCTCGGCGACAATTGGCTCTATGAGCACGCCGGTGTCATTGACTATCGTCATGGTCATATCCGCATGGTTTCTCGTGGTCGTGAGATTACTCTTCACAGTACTCCTCGCTCCACTGATCACCCTTCCTCACCGGCCCGCCGGATCAGTCGTTTGTGTTCGTTGGGCTTTGCTCGTCGAGCTTACCAGTGTGGTTCTCCTTTACACTTGGTTCTGGTTTGCCGGGTCGGCGATCTCCCTGAGGGGGACGCACCAGGCCCTTCGGCCACTTCCAATCGGGAGATTCCATCTCATGTTGTTTCACCAGCACAAATCACATCCCTCTTAGAGGAGTATAAGGATTTGTTTCCTGATGAACTCCCTGAGGGACTCCCCCCGGATAGGGGTGTAACGCTGACCATTCCATTAGGGGAAGGGACCAAACCGGTTAAGCGACCTGCTTTCCGGTACAGCCCAAAAGAAATGGAGGAGATCAGAACCCAGGTAGAATACCTATTGCGAAAAGGTCTGATCACGGAGAGCAGTAGCCCCTTCGGGGCCCCTGTGCTTTTCATACCAGAGCCGGATGGTAGCCTCCGAATGTGTATTGACTACCGGGCATTGAACAAAGCCACTATCAAGAACAAGTGGCCGATCCCAAGGATAGATACCTTGTTGGATCAGTTGCAAGGGGCCAAAGTCTTTTCGGCCATAGACTTGCAACAAGGGTACTACCAACTGCGGATCGACAAGGCCGATTGTGCCAGAACGGCATTCGTCATGCCATTGGGCTTGTACGAGCTCAAGGTACTTCCCTTTGGACTTGCGAATGCTCCTGTGATATTTCAGCAGACAATGCACCATATATTTGGTGACCAAATCGGCAAACACGTCCTAGTTTACTTGGACAACATCCTGGTGTTTAGCCGAACTGCTGAAGAACATATACAACACCTAAGGCAGGTGTTAGAAGTGCTGCGACAGCAAAAACTATACTGTCGAATGCACAAGTGCCAATTCAATAAGGAGGAGATCTCCTACCTGGGACATATAGTGTCTCAAGAAGGAATACGCCCAGATCCCGAAGGGATCGAGAAGGTGAAGAACTGGCCTGTACCTCAGTGCGTGAAACACGTACAGCAGTTCCTCGGACTGGCTAATTATTTTTGAAAGTTCGTCCAAGGCTATTCGAAAATGGCGACTCCCTTGACAGACTTGACCAAACAGAATGGCAAGTGGGAGTGGATGTCGAAATGTCAATCAACATTTGAGCATATAAAGGAGTGTTTGACCACCGCTCCCTTGCTCAAGATGCCAGATCCTGAGAGACCATTCAAGGTCATTGCAGATGCCTCGCAAACTGCTGTAGGGGCGGTCCTAATGCAGGACAATCACCCTGTTTGTTATGCGAGTAGGAAGTTCCTCCCAGCGGAGTTGAACTACAGCGTGACGGACCAAGAGGCTTTAGCTTCAGTCCACGCTGTCCAGTTGTGGAGGTGTTACCTTGAAGGAACACGCTTCAAACTGGTAACGGACCACTGTCCGTTGACCTACCTTAAGTCACAACCACAGCTGAGCCGGAGACAGGCCAGGTGGTCGGAAATCTTACAACAGTTTGACTTTGACCGGAAATATCGCCCAGGACGAAAGAATGTGGCTGATCCACTCTCTCGTATTCCTCCATCGCCGGATGAGCAGGTGGCTAGGAGGAAAAGTCAACTGGTTGTATGTGGCTTAAGAGTAGCGCATAAGCGGGGAAACCAAAGAGAGGCAGGAGAGACGGTAGAGGCCAAAGATCTAGCCTCCAGGATCCGTCAGGCCTATGGCAAAGATCCCCAGCTTACGTCTGTAAGACAGCAGCAAGAGATGCGCTGTACAGACGGGTTATGGCTGTGAGGCAATCAGGTATATATACCTGCCAGTCTGCGGACTGAGATCTGCCAGTTGGCTCACGACCATCCAAGTGCGGGACACTTTGGTCAAGCCAAGACCCTGGACTTGGTCCAGCGGCATTACTGGTGGCCGGGAATGCAACGAGAAGTACAGTTGTACGTCGATACTTGCCTGGTTTGTCAACAGGTTAAGTATCCTCGCCAGAAGACCCCTGGCTTATTAAAGCCATTGGGTATTCCTGGGGAGCCATGGACAGAATTGTCCATGGACTTCATCACTCAACTGCCAAAAACTAAGGGAGGTCATGATGCTATTGTCGTATTTGTCGATAGACTGACCAAAATGGTCCGCCTAGCAGCCACGACCACCGAGCTCTCCGCAGAAGGAGTAGCTGACCTGTTGGTGCAGAATGTGACAAGGCACCACGGCCTCCCCTCTCAGATAGTGTCCGACAGAGACGTTCGGTTCACTTCCAGGTTTTACCGGTACCTGGCCGAGAGGTGGAAGATTCAGCTCAACATGAGCACTGCGTACCATCCACAAACGGATGGCCAGACCGAAGTCATGAATCGGATTTTGGAGGACTACTTACGCAGCTATACGCGTTCTGACCATGACGCGTGGGATGAACTGTTAGCCATGGCCGAGTTTGCAATGAACAACTCAAAAAACAATTCCACCCAAGGGACCCCGTTCTACTTGAATTACGGGAGGCACCCAAGGAGTCCCTTAGCTCTTGGTGTGCAAATTCGGAAGCCTTTAAAAGGCTATGACAATCCGAATGCCCGCAGCTTGGCAGTGGCCATTGAAAGGGCATAGCAGCCTTATTTGAGGCAGTCTGGTACACCCCTCGTGGAGGGATTACCAGCAGTGACACGATTTGATCACCGTGTCCAGACAGCGCTGAGAGAGGCCAGAGCGTGCTTGGAAAAAGCACGAGATAGGCAGTCGAAGCATGCTGACCGCCATCGGAGGGATGTGTCATTTAATAAAGGAGATGACGTCCTCCTTTCGACACAATATATTACCCTCAAACACCCTGGAACTCGAAAACTATTACCGAGGTGGATTGGGCCCTTCACCATCCTCGACCGGATAGGTTCTGTCGCATATCGACTAGAACTCCCGGAAAGCATGCATAGGATACATCCAGTATTTCATGTATCGAAAATCAAGCCTTACAAGGCAAGTGGCAGAGTACAGCCACCCCCCGTACCTATCGAGATTGAAGGTGAAATGGAGTATGAGGTTGAACGTATCCTTGACAAAAGGGTTAAAAAGCGTGGGAGACGCAAAAACTATGTTGAGTACCTTGTCAAATGGCTGGGATATGGACATGAGCATAACAGTTGGGAATCAGCAAAGTCAAATGCAAATGCACAGGACTTGGTTCAAGCATTTGAAAATGGTAGAACACCTGTGATGCGAATGCAAACTGCATGAAAGTACGGGACGTACAGACTGAGAAATGCTCATGTGTGACTATGCTTTGAGAGGTTCTCCTGAGATGGGCCCAGAAGAACACTGGGTACACCGCTCCCCGTGCCAAGACGCAGTTCGGACACATGAACGCCATGTCCGTTGTGATCTTGAACGGAGAAAGACTAGACATTGACGAACCGCTCGTGCCGGCCTCTCGTGGAGCTGGGCGTGGGCGTGGCCGCGGGTGAGGACGAGGTCCCGCACCGAGCCGACGCACACCGGCATGGGCATTTGGTGGTTCCCATTCTCGGGGCCGTAGACCATAGGCCGGGAGGTGGAACATTCTAGCCATGTGGCTGAGGAAGAGTTTTAATGAGGGTTGTGCAGACCGGGAGGTCATGTAAAAACAACCACTCTTTCTCTTCATCCTTAACTGTGTAGTGTTTCACAATTGGGCATGTGGCAAATCGCACAGCCAGTTCTATTCACATACACATAAAGTTTCTGCTCCCATATCCACATATTGGGACGAGGACGCCCCACCTCCCTGAGGGGGACGAATGTTACGCGCACCGGCCTGATGTGGGGGACGCCCTACTACTGGCCCTTGGTGTGGGGGACGCCCTGCCCAAGATCGTATTATAATCCTTGTCCTACAATAACCATTATACTTATAAGGATATGGGAGTAGGAGGGGTGGTCCCGCCTAGGTCCCCGTAAGGACCTAGGTGCCCAGCGAGGCGGGTCCGCGGCTCAAAGAGGGCAGGAACCCCACACCCATAGTCTTTTCGTATCATTCTGTTGGCGGCGATGGTGGTGTTGACCTCGCAGCATTTGTTGCTAAGCGAGGAGTCCCAGACGCACATGATGTTCCTGCTGGGAGGGGTGTGTTGAGCTCTGCGGACACTGATTCGCTTGGAGGTGCATCGCCAAGTTCGAGTGTCGTTGTGGTGGAGGATGTGCCACAACGCAGGAAGCGAGGTGGCAGATGGCAGAGAGTGGATGGTCGCAGCAGAAGCTAGCGCATCGACGCAAGAAGGCAGGGAAGGGAGGGAAGGGAGGGAAGGGAGGGAAGGGAGGGAAGGGAGGGAAGGGAGGGAATTAGTGACTTTGGATTCCAAAGTTTGGATCACCACCGGTGACCACCCTCGTTGCCCCGGCGTGGAAACTGTGGAGTACCGCCGCAGCGAGGGTGCGGTACCATAGAGATAGAAGATAAGATATCATGACTTGTAATATTCCATTGTCTTGTGTTGAAGTGCACACCTTGAACACACTATATTGGAGTGGTGGATGAACTTTGGGTATCATATAGATAGAAAAAAATTTTATTCAAGAAATGCATCCCAACAAGTACTGCGATTGGTGGATAGACTTTACAGTCGCTGCCCTGGCGTGGAAACTTCTGCAGTACCGCCGCAGCGAGGGTGCGATAGGCAGAGATGGAAGATAACAAATCACGACTCGTACTATTCGTTGCCCATTTTCATGCATGTTGGACTGTTGAACTTCGACGTACTATGTTGGAATGGTGGATGAACCTAGGGTATCATATAGATAGAAGAGAATTTCTGTGAGAAATGTGTCCAATTGGACAAACTATTCGATTGTAATCGAATAGTGCAATTGGTGGATGGGCTTTACACTCGCTGCCCTGGCGTGGAAATTGTGGAGTACCGCCGCAGCAACCCATCGTTATATGTGATACGTATCACCCATTCCCAAATATGTTGAGTGGCTCAACTGTGTTCAGTGGTGAACCCTTTTTGCCACCTGCCTCAGATAATGTGGGTGTTTGTGTGTCCGCGTTTGGTATTACAACTATGCCGAACCCTTGCTGCAATGGCTGGGAAGACTTGCAATGGGAGTGTGGTACGCAGCAGTACCGGCCGTAGCAAGTGGTGCAGGATTGCATGCATATACTGGAACTTTACACACGGCTTGTGTGTTGTTCAGTTCTCCAAATCACTCCATGTATTACAAACCGCAGAATACATGACCTGGAAAACGCCCACACACATTTATCAAGCATACAACCAACATAATTCGAGTTGCTGCAAAATGGAAACCCCTTGGCAACTTCGCCTTGACCTTGCCGTGGCTGGAAAGCAAGTACCTATGGGTAATAACGGACCAAAATTATTAATCAACGGATATTTTGTTACGGACCGGACACTGCACACGTCATCCGTTAATTTAATGGCAAATAACGGTGAAGAAAAAATGAGAGCCGGATTTTGCGGACGGCAGTATGGCAAATAGCGGACCGGATACTAGCGGATGAATATCACACTCAGTTTTACGGACCGGACTTAACGGACCGGACGGCACCTGAGTGTGGCCACCTCTAGGGGATAATGGAGATGGGGAATTATACCGGTGATTGGTATTTAGTCAATACACTCATTCTGTAATGCATCCGGCTATGGTTTTGCTTCCCGTGCCTGGGAGCGACCGTGTGCGAGTGTGTGCGAGACCGGTCAACTCGATAATCATGATTAACACATTTTTAGACTCAGATGAACGCACCTAACTCATCTAAGTCATCTAATTATCCGTCACAGTATAGTACAGTGTCCAGTCACTACACATTTTTAGACTCAGATGAATGCATCTAGCTGCTTCATGCCATCTAAGTTACCCACTACCCGCCACGCATACATAATATCTGGCCACTACAACCGCCATGGCTTGCTGAAAAGCCAGCTGTTGTGGCTCGGGCAAAGTCTATGGGCGTTGCCGCTTGTCCAAGATCGCGGGTCGGCTGGGCGGCCGCTCGCTTCGGCCGGAGTACCGGCCGTGGCCTGGCTGGGAAAAAGCCACTATTGCCGGGTTCACAGTGTGCATGGGTGGTTGCTGCTTGTCCGAGATCATGTTAAGGCAGGGCGGGGGGGGGGATTGCTATTCTGCTCGGCTTGAACACCGGCCATGGCCTGGTTAGGAAAAAGCTATTGTTGCCGGGTTTGCAGTGTGCATGGGTGGCTGCTGCTTGTCTGAGATCATGTTAGGGCGGGGGGATTGCTGTTTTGCTCAGCTGGAGTACCGGCCATGTCCTGGCTAGGAAAAAGCCACTATTGTTGGTGCTCGCGGTGTCCATGGGCGGCTGCTACTTGTCTAAGATCATGTCAGGGCAGTGCGGGAGGGGATTGATGTTCTACTTGGCTGGAGTACTGGCCGTGGCCTGGTGGGAAAAAACTGCTGTTGCCGGGTTGGCAGTGTGCATAGGTGGTTGCTGCTTGTCCGAGATTGTGTCAGGCCGGGGCGGGGGATTGTTGTTCTGCTCGGCTGGAGTACCGGCCATGGCCTGGCTAGGAAAAAAACATTGTTGCCGGGTTTGCAGTGTGCATAGGTGGTTGTTGCTTGTCCGAGATCATGTCAGGGGGGGGCGGGGGGGGGGGATTGCTGTTCTGCTCGGCTGGAGTACCGGCCATGGCCTGGCTAGGAAAAAGTCGTTGTTGCCGGCCTGGCTACAGAGGGTCGTTAGTGGGATGGTATATGCAGCGTCAAGGGTGGGAAGACCACCGCGCAGGGAAAAAGAAGCGTAGAGGAAGCATAGGAGCATGCGCCAGGATATCGAGGCGTCCAACTGGGCATAGGAAGCTAGCATCCAAGACGTTATCGAAGACCACATCAAAGTCCAAGGCATCACATGATGTACCATAACAAATTTTGTTATAGTTGCTGTGAGTGAATGTGTCAATTTGGCAAAGGATTACTAGCCATTCATTACCGCAGCAGGCGATCACCTTAGGACTATGGGTGTTGGCAGGTGTTCATATGTGCTCTAGCGCGTGGTGGGTTGCACCTCCAGTCTAGCAAGGAATACCGGCCGTGGGTTGGCCGGGAAAAAGCAATGGGAGATTGCCATGGGCCCATTGTGTGTTAATAACAGTAGTCTAGCATTTTCAAGGAGTACCGGCTATGGGTTGGCCAGGAAAAAGCACTGGGGGATCGCCTGTTAATAGCAGTAGTCTAGCGTTTGCAAGGGATGGACGGGAAAGAACAGCGGGTTGCGTCCCCTGCCTGGCAAGGAGTACCGGCCGAGGCAGCATTTATGTATATTTATTTATTCATGCATATTTATTTATGACAGCGTGGACTGCAAATACATAGACATGCGTTGTTTAAATATGTTGAAATATTGGAACTCGTTATGTCAGTACTGTGGCCCGAATCTGGAGGCAAAGGTTGCTGGACACAGAGAAAAAATCTGCTTGGCAAAAATTGCCTCCAACAGAAACTGCCGCTGACCAACGGAACAATACCAGAATCTCAAAGTCCCTGATGGATGGCAACGGAACGCCAAGAAAGGCAGCAGAAAAAAAAGCGCTTTTACAAAAACCGTTGGCTGCAAACACCACCTTAACGGACAGCTCCAAAACCAAAAAATTGAAAGCTGATGTGGCATGAATGGCTATGGAAAGCCGGCCCCGGCAAAGTGACAGAAAATCGACGGATAGATTGTTTAAGTTCAGAAAAGTTACAAAAGTAGAATAACAGAAAAAAAGCTGGGCAGCCACGTCTAAGGGGAACACTTGGGGTTGAGTCATGCCCCGTTTGGATTGCGTGGCCTCCGGGAAGTTTTTGGACGCTTGGCAGAGTATAAAAAGGGGAACTGTACGCCCTTTGTAACATTCTTTTCTTTTTTGACTGATCTTCAGTCTAGAGGTGGCCACCCGGATCCGTTAATAGCGGACAGAGGTTAATTTCCGGTATTTTTCCGTTAATTAACGGAAAATAACGAAAAAAGACAAAAATTAACCAAAAATTAGCGGATTTTTGGATTTTTGGATTTTTGGGGGATTTCTGGGTTTTAGTCATACTTATAGTTTATGGAATTCGCTATTAGAGAGTATGTTTGTATTTTATTTCAACCTATGCATACTAGATTTTCAACTAGCCGCAATTGTTGTGATTTTTTGGGTTTTTTTTCGATTTTTTTGGATTTTTTTCGTTTTTTCTGAATTTTTCTCCCTTTTTCTTTAACGAAATTTAACGGACAGCTGATAAAAATTAACGAACCGGATTTAACGAACCGGATGGCACCCTTGAATGGCCACCTCTACTTCAGTCGTGCCCATGCGAGGCGTACCTTGCAGTATGCCAACCTCGCTACATCCGCCCCCGTACAGCCGCCTCCGCGCCTACCGCGGGCCGCGTCCCCTGAGCCCACCTCGCAGACCACTCCAGCAAGCGTCCCGACCGAGCACCACCCGGGGCCCGAGCATTCCGGGCCGGGTGAGAGGGGGATCGACACCGCCGCATCTCCCCACTAGATGCCGCGAGAGGCTGAGGACCGGCGGCACCGAACTGCCGCGATTCCGGCGCATTGCGTTCCATTGCACTAATTCAAACAATGCGGGAATGGCAATTGCTTATACTTTCAACAAAATATTAGGCACTTAGTACCTTGTTAATCATTGTTCAAGAAGTGCAAGGGCAGTGGTTTCTCCCAATTCAGTGACTACATTCAACAAATTGTCTTTTTCCACAAAGCATCTCAGCACACGATGACAATGTGTTTGGGTCAGCACCCCAAGTAACCACTTCCTGGGCATTGCTTCATTTCTCATTTGATTATTATTCATATATACATTTTACTTTGTTTCCACTTATTTCAACTCGATATCATCACCACTACAATACCTTTGAAGTTTACAAAGTAGTGCTGTGTTGAGGTTAGCCGGCTGAATGATGACTCAAACCATCACCTTGGAGTGCTCATAGGTAACCCTACACTATGCACCACCCTACTGTCGCCCGCAATGCAACTCCAATACATAGCTCAATCTTAAATACTAGTATTTGTTAGTGCGGCTGCAAGTTTTAGTATAAATTTCCTTGCAAATGGTAGAATGAAGCACAACTCGCTATTCTTCCTCTCACGAACACCCACTTGCTAATTTAGATCTGATGGCGCTGCCCAGCCATTTTGTTTAATGCTTGAGTCAGCTGGCAGGAATGAAAAAAAGGCTACGTGACTAAACAACATTGTTTATACTGCTTTTACTACTAATATAATATTAGTACTACTGGACAGGTATCAAACACAATCTACTTAGGTTGCGTTTCACAGCCAATAATAATAAAAAACTTCAAGGTCGAATAAACTTCATACTACTATGGGCACAAACAACGATTCACAAAGATGTGTGGATGATCAAAACATGCAGCTGTTCATCTTCAGCCGTATTCTTGACCAGTTCTGTCACCAGCAGACCATTCTCAACAGAAATGACATGAAGAAACAAAGTACTGAGCAAGATTCACCAATTCACAAACAGATGGCTATAGATCTCAACCAGATTTGTTCACCATCCTAGCCACAAACAAGAAGGGACAAACAACACTGCCAGGGCGGTGCACCCAGCTGTGTACTCATAGCCAACTCGCACTCCCAAACAAAAAATCACTTCACAATCAAGGGGGGCCGTCACACACGCACCCCCCACGTCCCTCGGGACGTGCAGCGCCACCTCCCAATGCGCTTTTCGCCCTCCTGCTCATGGTACGGCGCTCCATGCATCCCGTACTCCTCCACGACAGGCAGGGCCAATCGCCGGCCAATACTTAGTCATGGTTTTCAAGCCTTACACTTCAAATCGTCCATACGGCTGCGTTCGTTCAAGCACAGTTCACATCACCACCCCATGGCAAATCAAAAAAGGGCCGCGCCGCCACCACCATGACTCCCACTTTTAACACCTTGATTGTTCCTATCATTATCCCCATCAAACCCACTTCAATACCCCCACGTGGGGTCCTCCAAACTCCCCCCTGCCACAGGTTCAGTACGTCCAAAAACAATTCAATACTTTATGTTCCCGTTATTTCCCCCACGTGACAATCCCGGCGCCTCCGCCCCTCCACGCTCGAGAACTCCGCGCTCGCTCCCGCCGCCTCCGCCATGGTGCCGCCCACCCGCTGGCCGTCGCGCCGGCTCAGGAACCGCCGGGCTCCTCCTTCACGGAGGGCCCCTGCACCTCTGACCAACCTGCGCCGATCACGCCGGTCGCGGCAGCCTCTCCGATCCCACCGGCCTCTCCGATCTCGCCGGCCTCCTCGCCTTCGCCCCATGGCCCGTCATCACTAGATGCATCGTGGCCAACGTCCACCATCAACTCGTCCTCGCCCTCCGAAGCTGGCACAACGGGACGCCAAATACACCAAGTACTACCTACTGAAATAAAATGCAATAATTCTGGACTACAACACTTTTTTAGTGCTGTGACAAAATACACCTTTTGACGAGGTGAACCAGCTCCTTTTTCAGGAGCTGTTTGGTGGCATACAAATCCCTTTTTTAGGGACCAAACATACACCATCTAGCCAATCTAGTACATGCTTTTTCAGCATGGTTTGCCTCAAAACTAACCTTAAAGTCACTTT
>CAJHUC010003113.1:0-73858 GCA_905146915.1 Ostreobium quekettii | reverse complement strand
GGGAGCAACGCACCCCCGCGTACGTACTGGTGGTCGGCCACATTCCGGCCTGACCACCCATCACACAGACACCACACAATGTACATCAGCGTGTCACGACTGTATCGCCCGGCATACCCCATATCGGACCCACTACCGATACACCGTAGCCCAGTCTACCCCCACGGCCTGTCCCTTAAGTACAGGGACTTCCCTAAGCCACAAACTACTCCATACTTGGGGGATAATGACAAGTAAAGAGCCTACGAGTATCTAAAGTTCATAAAGAATCCAAATAATAGGTCCAATCCCACAGATGACTAACCAACCAAGACTAATGGCCATAAATCTCTCGACCCCCATATGTCTCCACAACAGATGTGCTCCGGCTCCAGGAGAATCCGGCGTGCCGTACACACCGCCCTCAGCTGACATAAGGGCCTCAAGAGACTGGCTGCCTTGGTAGTCATAGAAAGAAGATTGTGCAAGACCACTTGGTTGTCAACCAACAAATGCACCCGCCAGGAAGTCGTCCCAGAATAGCGGTGAGGAAAGAAACTGAGCAGAGCCAAGTTCACGACTTACATTTCACAAACATTAATGTGAATAAGCTCCGGATCAAAAAATCCCTACGCAAGCATTGGTTCCACCTGACTTAAAGGCTGAAAAGTCGCTCCCCAACCCGTGAGACTCGCATCCATCGCAAGGGTGCCAATCAAAGGCAAAGAAGCTGGGTGGAGAGCCCGGCCTGCTAGCCGAGAAAGGTTTGTCCAAGCCAAAAGATCCAGGCGGGCTTGGGGTCAAAGAAAGGCAATCCCGCCAAGAACGCTTTCCCCGCAACATAACGTAGAGACTCATAAAGAAAAAGCGGGCCAGCGGAAAGGCTAAGTATAGCGAAATGGCAAACCCACAGAATTGAGCCAAGTTCCACGCCACTACCATTCCTGACTGGAGTAGGGCACAAGCCCTGGAGGCAATGGCAGCTGCCTTGTCTGGTGGAACCAAAAATTGGCACCGGGCAGTGTCAATGATCACTCCCAAATGTTTTTCCATTGCACCGGATCCCATTGACATTTGGAATGCTTGAACTCGATCCCAAGAGCCTGAAAAACCCGCTGTACTAAACAGGACCATTCCCGCAAACGAACCGGATTGGACATGGCCGTAATGAAATCATCCAAATAAGCCAAAATCAATGCGGAGACTTCCTGTGAGTACTTAAGGTAGTATTAGAAGATGGAGTCATTTCCTGCTAAATGGCCAAATCGAAACCGAGTTCCAGCCCGAGTGCATGCAACGGGGGTCCTTAAAAAACGGACCACAATGAGCATGACATGAGTGAAATAAAAAGGAGCCAAAGAAAGGCCAAAGGGCAATGCCTTATAAGCGAAAATTTCCCCACCCATTCGAAATTGCAAGAAATGTTCCTGATCGGTGTACATCCAAATATGATGGTATGCATTCTTAATGTCGAAGCCAACCAAAAAGTCATTCTTGCATAAAAGAAAACCGAAATCCTTCAACCGTTCATATCGCAGACCGACCTTCTTGAGGTGGCGATTGATCCGCCAAAGGTCGATGACCAAATGGAATTTGGTCGTCCCGTTCTCCGCCGGCTTGACCTGATGCGGGAGCTTGGAAGCTCCCTCGGGCGCACGGTCGGATGAAACGGGGAGTCAACTGGACCCCCGGGGCATGACATTAAAAAGCTTTGATTATACATCAGTTAAATTGTCCATTTGATTGTCCTTTGCACCCGAGTGTTCCACAACTCAACCCTTAGGTTGCTATTAATTAAATGTTGCCATTTACTACATCTACACAAGCAACCGTATCATGACCACCAAGAAGGCGTGCAAAATCTGGGCGTTGGAAGAAGGAGTCGTCCGGACGATTGCCCCCGTCTGGAGGTATTCATCGCGCAGCTCCCGCCAAGCTTGCCATTACTCCGGAGTGTTGATCAGGTACTCGCCTTGATCGAAGGGGGGCGGAGGGCCCCCTAGGCTCCATTGGAGAGGCGCCCCCATATGGATCCATTGAAGAACTCGGGAGAGGGCACCGATGTGTCTCCAGGCTGCGAGGCGACTTTGAAGATGGGCGTAGTGCAGGGCCGCTAGGCGGTCGGCTTGGGGGCCGCTGCGGGGTGCCGGACGTCTTAGTCTTGGCACGCGGATGCTTGGCGCCGGAGGAGGGACCGCCGGGGAGCGGGGCCATGGGAGCTTGGCGGTTGAGTTGCGCTTGATATTGAGCCGCCGCGGACTTCGTCGTCAACTTGAGTTGCTGGTTGAGGACCTCCTTGCAGATGTGCTTGATGGGCTCATCCATCAAGGGGTCCCAGAACCGGCGATGTACCGCGCCCAAGCGCACGTTGGTATGGAGCGCCTTCCACAGCCCGTCGAGGGAGGTGCCCTTCTGCTTGCCGTGGATTTGTTGAAGGCGAATCAGGCTTTGAAGGCGCGAAGCGATGGTCACTTGGGTATGGACGTACGGGAGGAGGGCCTCCCGGAAGGTCGGCGGGAAATCGGGGTGGGCCACGAAGTCGATTAGCGCAGCACTAAGGTCGAACTGCCACGCAATATAGGGGGCCCAGTTCTGGTACTCTTGGAAGTAGCCAGAGTTGGTGCCAAGGGTCTGCGTGAGCTGCCCGCCTTCGGAGGTGCGGCGGACGTCGAACCACCTGGGGAAGTGTACACCCGGGGGCCGGACCACTGGGTTGGTCACCGCCTGCGGGAGGAGCTGGGGGTCAGACAGCCATACCTCATCGATAGAAGTCATAGGCAGACCGTTATTGAACTCAACCGCTTGGTCATGCAACCATGGCTCGGCTGGAGAGCGGTTCATAGAAAGAACCTGGCCGTAGCCAGAGAGGACAAGGCACTCAGTGCCTTTGGGTTGTGCCAACACAGTGGCGTGAAGCGAAACAAGATAAGGAGGGGGACTAAGGGGCTGCCTAAATAGCCGCCCTCCGCCACCCCACCAAAGCCCGCCAAACTCGAGGGCGCCCTCGCCGGCGGCACCTCGTATTACCGTACTTTGACTGACCCACAGTACTAGGGGTTGGCCAAAAATCCCAAGGGGACGGGGTTGAGTAAACCCCCAGTTCAAAACTGCACCGTTTGAATCGCCGGCGCAGCCCACCCATCATCGCCCTTGGCAGAAACCAATTAACAGAATAATTAATTTTATGTTCGAGCCCAGTGCAATTCTGATCTACAAACTCTAGGGAAATTTCTCATTGCCATCCTGCGAAGTGCTGAATCTGCTCACAACACATGTGCGCTCGCATTGCGAGGTACCTTTTTTGTAGTCCATGGATATGTATTGTATTTACCTAGCATTAGTAGGCACCCCCTGTTAGTATCGACCCCCCTCTTTGGGGGTCGAAACCACGTTAGTATCCATGACCCGGTGTTAGTATCCCCCCCAAACACAGACAGAAACGAGCAAAGGCATGGATGGTGGCAAAGGAAGTCGGCGTTTGGTGTTGGACCACGTTGCGTAGTCTAGACCAAACCGTGTTCCCTGTGATTCGCACATTGATGGGGACGATCGTGTTGGAGTGGATGTTGTTGAGGGAGAATTTTAAAGAGGGCCTGGGAAAGGCTGCATGGTTGACTGGCCGCCGTTTACGCTCTCAGCGCAGGATCGCAGAGCATCGACCGATGCCGCAGGGCCCAATCAAAGAAGCGGTCGAGAAATCAAACCCGCCCTATTTCTGGATTGAGTTAACCTGCTCCCTGGCCAGCCAGTGCAAGTTCGGCCTGCCGCCTGCCAAGGGCGCCCCAAGGCCCAGTGCAAGGAATGGGCACGCGATGGCGTTGGCCGGGACAGCTGCCGTTGTGAGACCCCGCCTTTCAAAACTGTGTACAAAGCGCTGCCAAGGCCAGGCCCGTCCCCAACTCGCACATCGTACTAGCTACCAGGCCACAAACACAATCACAAATCACATCAGCCTTTCCGACCACCATCAGGCCGGCAAAGCGCCATGTTTCAAGCTTATCATCACATTTGCACTGATTTATGGATTGGTCAGGGAGCCAGGACATTCGAGAGCTGGGATTGTTATTATTTGATGGGTTAGAGCAGGAAAGAGTTTCTAGATGTTGTTCATTTCTGGTATTTACAAAATTTCTATTGTGGGCTGTTTTTCTCGCTTTAGACACTGAGGGTCCAAACCGCGTTAGTATACATTTCTGCCTTTCCAGTCTTCTGAGCCCACCCCGTCATGTACCCCCATGACAATAATTACAAACACCGTTAACTTTCACATTCCCGAGGTTCCCGTCCTTTAAACTTGCCCATTCGCTTTGCTAGTACTTCAACGCCACTTCAGCGAGTGACTCCCCATGAGTCAGCTCCTCTTCCCGTACTTCACTCCCTCAACTCCCTCTCCATCCCACAACTAACCCGAACTCCACTATCCAGGGCGGGAGGGCTGGGTGCGAAACAAAATAAGGAGGGGGACCGAGGGGCTGCCTAAATAGCCGCCCCCCGCCGCCCCGCCAAAGCCCGCCAAACTCGAGGGCGCCCTCGCGGGCGGCACCTCGGAATACCGTACTTTGACTGACCCATGGTACTAGGGGTGGCCAGAAATCCCAAGGGACGGGGTTGAGTAAACCCCAGGTTCAAACTGCACCGTTTGAATTGCCAGTGCAGCCCACCCAACGTCGCCCTTGGCGGAAACCCATTGACAGGATAGTTAACTTCATTTCTGCCTTACCGGTCTCTTGAGCCCACCCCGTCATGTACCCCCATGACAATAATTACAAACACCGTTAACTTTCACATTCCCGAGGTTCCCGTCCTTTAAACTTGCCCAGTCACTCTACGGGAACGCGAGGCCCCTCCGGGGCAGAAGATGTGCCCGAACTGCTCATGCAGGTCACGGGCGGTGATGGTCATCCAACCGAACAAACGAAAATCCCACTCAATGGGTAAACGAAAAATATCTATGTACGACCACAGTGCGTCTGACTTCCACGCGCCCCAATCCCGAATATGCTGCTCCGCGACCTCCAAGGCGAAGCAACTGGACGCGCCCCCACCGCGCAGGCCATGATGCATGAACGGCTCTTGGGCGAGGTCCGGAAAGTGCACGAGGAGGGACGAGAACCAGGAGGCCACGGTCTTGGATGAAGGGGTGGCGTCGCCGGGAAGGCAGTAGAAATGGCGCGGCGGTTGATCCATCTGCGCCCAGGCATGATCGCGGAACTGCGTCCACCGGCGCAGCAAGTCGACGACTTCGGGGGCTCTGCGAGAAGGCCAGGAGCGATAGCGCGACCGGGGCTCCTCCCCCGGGCGCAGCTTGGTCTTGCGCTCGCGGAAGATCACCACCTCCTCGTCGATGCGAACGTCGTCGACCAGAATGTAATGGCCCGACTGGGCCCGATTGAAAAAGATGTAGGCGAGGTGGGCCGCGCACGCCGCCCGAAGGGTGGGCCCATCCTCGGTGGTGAGGCCAACCTCCAGGATGCGTAGCATCAGGGAAATGGGGACCGGCCGGTGATGCTGCACCGGTGCCGGAGCCGCCTGTCGCCAAGCGCGGGTGAGGATGTGGGTGACCGGGTCGAAGGCGGAGAAGCCTAAGTGACCCGCGACAAGGTGCATCATGGAAATGGCGGCCAGATATTGGGGCAGGGACCCCACGCCCACCTTGCCTTCCTCCCGAAAGAAACGAATGTACCGGTAGATCGAGGCCCGCCGGGCGGGGAGGGCGGCGAGGCCGTGCTCCGCGCAGAAATGCTGGAAGCGCGAGAACTTGGCCTGGAGCGTCCGCCGAGTGGCCTCCGTGTAGGACTGTAGGAATTGGTGCTCCATCCAGCAGCGATCGTCGTGGAGCAGGCCGTCCAAATCGGTGCCATACAACGGGTCATCCTCCGCCAGCGGCTCCAAGGGAACGGCATTCGCCGGCAGGTCAGCCGGCGGGGAAGGCGGGGCCTCCAACGGAATCACGCCTTCCTCCGATTCGGTCTCAGATGGCGCGGCGCCCTCTCGCGCGGGCACACATGGAATGCCCGCAGATTCCACCGCGGGGGGGGAAGAGACGCCGGGAGACTCGGGTCGCCGGGGAGAAAGAGGTTGGCCTGGCGGGGAATCGATAGCTCCGCCCGAGCGATCGCTCGGAGTGGGCGAAACCAAACCGCGCTCGGCCAGTCCGGCGCGAGCACCACCGCCTCCAGCTCCGGGCGTAAGGCAAGGAAGGACACGAGCTACGCGAGGAGACTCCACGGGGGATTGCACCAAGACCTGGTGCCACTCCAATCCTGCTGGAAGGCATCCACTCCTGCCGTACCGACATCCCAGTACTGACTGTTGAACTGTGCGCAAAGGGCATTCCGGGCGGATGCGAATCGGTCCACAGAACAGGCCCCGAAGCTGCGGGCGACCTCCCGGAATATGCGCGGATTCAGGCGGTAGTCCTCCGAGGTCCGTATACGGGAAAGCCGGTCTGGCAGTACGTTCTCTGCCGAGGGAATGTACTCCGGCTCCAGGAGAATCCGGCGCGTAGTACACACCGCCTTTAGCTGACGTAAGGGCCTCAGTAGGCTGGTGGCCCTAGTAGTCATGGAAAGGAGACAGTGCAAGACCACCT
Organism: Ostreobium quekettii; assembly: GCA_905146915.1. Lineage (NCBI taxonomy): Eukaryota > Viridiplantae > Chlorophyta > Ulvophyceae > Bryopsidales > Ostreobiaceae > Ostreobium > Ostreobium quekettii. Next base: position 67,287 of record CAJHUC010003113.1, on the reverse strand, counting down.
GGTTGTCCACCAACAAACGGATTGGCCGGGAAGTCGTCCCGGAATACCGGTGAGGAAAGAAACTGAGCAAGGCCAAGTGTACGGCCTGCATTTCACGAACATTAATATGAATCAGCTCCCGATCAAAAAAGCCCCGTGCTAACATGGGTTCCGCCTAGCCCACAGGCTGAAAAGTCGCTCCCCAACCTGTAAGACTTGCATCCATTGCAAGGGTGCCCAGCAATGGCAGCGAACCCGGTTGGAGAGCCCGGCCGGCGAGCCGCGAAAGATTGGTCCATGCCAAAAGGTCTAGGCGGGCTTGGGAGGTCAAAGGAAGATGATCCCTCCACGAACGTTTCCCACGTAACAACTCATAAAGACTCATCAAGAAAAAGCAGGCCAGCGGAAAGGCCAAATACAACGAAATTGCAGACCCACAAAACTGAGCCAAATGTCGCGCCACAACCATGCCCGATTGGAGGAGAGCACGAGCCCTAGAGGCGATAGCAGCGGCCTTGTCCGGAGGCACCAGAAATTGGCACCGGCAAGTATCAATGATCACGCCCAAATGGGTCTTCCGTTGAACCGGATCCCACTGGCATTTGGAATGTTTGAACTCAATCCCCAGAGCCTGAAAAACTCGTTGTACCAAATGGGACCATTCCCCCAAACGAACCGGATCTGACATGGCTGCAATGAAATCGTCCAAATACGCTAAAATCAACGCGGGCACCTCCCGCGAGTACTTTAGGTAGTACTGAAGAATGGAGTCATTACCCGCTAAGCAGCCAAATCGAAACCGAGTTCCAGCCCGTGCAGATGCAGCGGGGGTCCTTAAGAAACGGACCACAATGAGCATGACATGAGTGAAATAAAAGGGGGCCAGAGATAGGCCAAAGGGCAGTGCCCGACAAGCAAAAATCTCACCACCCATTCGAAAGAGCAAGAAATGTTCTTGATCGGCGCGCATCCGAATGTGATGGTATGCATTTTTCACGTCGAATCCCACCAGAAAGTTATCCTTTTTCAACAGAAATCCGAAATCCTTCAAACGCTCATAGCGGAGACCGACCTTCTTGAGGTGGCGATTGATCCGCCGAAGGTCGATGACCAAACGGTACTTGGTCTTCCCGTTCTCCGCCAGCTTGGCCACCAAAAAGGCGCGCGAAATCCGGGCGTTGGAAGAAGGCTCCGTCCGGACGATCGCCCCCATCCGAAGGTACTTGTCGTGCAGCTCCCGCCAAGCTTGCCATTCCGCCGGCGTCTTGAGCGGGTACTCGCCTTGATCGAAGGGGGGCGGAGGACCCCCCGGGCCCCACTGGAGCGGCGCCCCCGTATGGATCCATTTAAAAACACGGGAGGGGGCGCCGATGCATCGCCAGGGCGCGAGCCGGCCCTGGAGGCGCGCGTAGGGCGGGGCCTCTAGGCGGTCGGCTTGGGAGGCGCAGGCGGGGCGCCGGACGTCTTGGATTTGGCGCGCTGATGCTTGGCGCCGGAGGAAGGACCGCCGGGAGGCGAGGCCGCGGGAGCTTGTCGATTGAGTTGCGCTTGATGCTGAGCCACCGCGGACTTTGTTGCCAACTTGAGCTGCTGATTGAGGACCTCTTTGCGGATGTGCTCGAGGGGCTCGTCGATCAAGGGGTCCCAGAACCATCGATGCACCACGCCCAATCGTACGTTGGTCTGAAGCGCCTTCCACAGACCGTCGAGGGAGGTGCCCTTCTGCTCGCCGTGGACTTGCTGGAGGCGGATCAGGCTCTGAAGGCACGACGTGACGGTCACTTGGGCATGGACGTACGGAAGGAGGGCCTCCCGGAATTCGGGGGGGAAGGCCAGGTGCGCCACGAAGTCGATCAGCGCGGCAGTGAGGTCGAACTGCCACGCGACGTAGGGGGCCCAGTTCTGATACTCCTGGAAGTACCCGGAGTTGGCTCCCAGGGCCTGCGCGAGCTGCCCGCCTTCGGAGGTGCGGCGGACGTCGAACCACTCGGGGAAGCATACTCCCGGAGGTCGGACCACCGGGTTGGTCACCGCTTGCGGTAGGAGCCGGGGGTCGGACAACCAGACTTCGTCAAGGGAAGCCGTAGGCGGACCGTCGTTGAACCGAACCGCTTGGTCGTGCAGCCACTGCTCGGCCGGAGAACGGTTCATAGAAAGGACTCGGCCGTAGCCGGAGGGACAAGGCACTCGGTGCCTGCGGGTTGTGCCAATGCAGTGGCGCGAAGTGAAACAAGATAAGGAGGGGGACCGAGGGGTTGCCTAAATAGCCGCCCCCTGCCGCCCCGCCAAAGCCCGCCAAACTCGAGGGCGCCCTCACGGGCGGCACCTCGGAATACTGTACTTTGACTGACCCACGGTACTAGGGGTGGCCAGAAATCCCAGGGGACGGGGTTGAGTAAACCCCAGGTTCAAACTGCACCGTTTGAATCGCCGGCGCAGCCCACCCAACGTCGCCCTTGGCAGAAACCCATTAACAAGATAGTTAACTTCATGACCCACTATTAGTATCCACCGCACATATTGGAGGTTCAATACACGCCTACTAATACAGGGTAAATACGGTATTGTAAAATGCATCCGACCACTTCCACTATACGTTTTGCTCTGTACCACATCAGACGTGGGGTCATTATGCGGGTTCTCTTCACATTTTTGGTTATACAGTACCATTTTTATACATAAGGCGCCGCCCCTCGCGATACATGCTAATGTACCCAGCCTATCGCCTCGAAGTGATCCTCACAAATAGTCTGCACGCACTCTCCGCCAAGCTCGCCCGAGCGTGCCTTCAGCTTGACCGAAGGCGCACCAACCAGGCCAGATGGCGGGGCCGCCGACCACCCGAACATGTTGGCGTCTCCCGTCAAAATTGTTGATGACCCGGAAAGTGTTGATGAAGATTTTGACAGCTTCGCATCAGATATGGATGCGGACAGCGATTGATTGTGAATGCGTTTCTGCGTTTCCGTTCAGGATATTGTGCTGGGAATAGCATTGTCGCTGACAATATGGAGTTATCAATAGCGTGGTGTCTGTTATTTTGTAACTTTGATTTTGTGATGCCGCAACCTATGCACTGCATTTTGCATTGTTTCAAACATATTTTTGGGCATTTCACCGCTTATTTAAAAAATTCCTGTAAGTGATCCTAAGCTCAGGGGTAAACATCGTTAGTGCACGTGACCTACTATTAGTATCCACCGCTCTTTTTGAGAGTCCAATACACCCCTTTTAAATAAAGGGTAAGTATGGTATTGGCAGGAATTCGTGTCTGCCATTTGAGTCCGCTGAGCCTCCCCCGCTGGTTTCCACTGCAGTGGCACGCTGGCTCCTGGGTATATAATACACACAACATGTTGGCATGAACACAATATCCATGTTGAGCCGGTATCTCTCACAGTATTGATTTCATCATCAGAAATCGTTGTGTCACTTTGCGACTCGCTTTCCTAGCCGAACAAAGCGAATCCCGGTTTACAAATAAATGCACGAATCTCACAACGTTACTGAGTAACGATGGCGAGTCTCGACGCCAGTGCTTCTGCCGTGGGTTGCTGGAAATCGATCCATACTGTTGGGGATGGGTGAGGGAGGTCTAGCAAAATAGCTGACATCATCAGATACTCTTGGCTGCAGAGGCCTTCCATCGACCTGGGGAGGGAACCGTCAAAGTCATATTTGGAGCCCATACGCCCTGCCTGGAACCGTGTCCAGGACCCATTTGCCCCTGACATACTACCAACGATCTACATTGCAGCTGGGTCGTGCATCCGCTGGGAACCAAACCACACGAGCGCCATCGGCCAGAAGCCAAAGCGGCACTGTTCATTCCTAGAGCGCGTGGTGCATCGTCAGTGCTCTCGCACATCCCCCCCAGTTCGAAACCTCATCAAGCGAGGCTACCGTACCAAAGGACGTCGACTGGCCCAAGAGTTCCTTACATTTTCCTATTCCCTTCATGCCCATTTCCCAAAGCACGGCGCCCAGCAGCTTATGCAATCCGGTCGCTGCCTCTCCGTGCATTTCTACGACACCCTTGTCAAATCACACATTGCGGTACTGCCGGTGCCCTCAGGAGTGAGCGTGCGCTCCTGCCCAGCCTGCTGCTGGCACGGAGCTTCGAATGAAGCAGGAGAAGTGCGGCCTGCGAGTCCGCCCCCGCGCGTCAGGCATCCGACTTGTCAATCGTTCCGAGTGCGTAATGTCTGTACCCGCCATTGGGCCGGCCGGCTGCAGCCCGAACCTCGCTCTCCCCTGTACACCGGCCGCCCCAGGCGCGGTGCCCGGAACGTACGGCCGCCGGCGCAAATGCCGCCCATTTATCATTGACACATGGGAGCGGGACCCCCAGCCCACGCGCCACCGCTCCTGGAGTGCCCCCGCCACCCGCGTACATATCCTTGCTGCACAGTTCTCGCGCAGGCCAAAGGGCGACCCCTGGGACTCCGAAGCCACCCCCCCCCGCTCCCCCCCACCCAGTCGGACACAGGAAGCATGAAGATCGCGTGCATCGGCGCTGGCTATGTGGGGGGGCCCACCATGGCGATGGTCGCCAACAGGTGCCCGGAGATAGAGGTGGTGGTGGTGGACATCAACGAGGACCGTATAAAGGCCTGGAACAGCGACGACCTGCCCATCTACGAGCCCGGGCTGGACGACGTGGTCAAGGTCTGCAGGGGGAGGAACCTGTTCTTCAGCACGGACACCCACAAGCACGTCCAAGAGGCGGACATTGTGTTCGTGAGGTGTGAGGCTCCGGCTGGCCACCGCCATGTTTTCCTTGCTTCCGCGCGGGGGCGGCCTGTCAAAATTATGCGCAATTGCGCGCGGGGGAGCCCGGGCTCCCAATGTCTCGCTCCGCGCCGTCGCGCGACTGTTCTCAGCTTCAGGAAGCTCCCTTCATCGGGGTGCATATGCAAGTGCATATTCGTCGACGGCTGTGAGCCGCTGGCCTGTTGGTCCCTTGCGCCCGCAAAGCCGCGGTGGGCGCGGCCGGACTCGGATCGAGCACAAGACCCTGCCCGGGGCTTGGCGCGCTGCTGTCAGCAGGGTCTTTGTCGCGAACGTACGCACCTCGAGAGCGCAGCGCTTCATATCCTTGCGCTCACGAGGTGAACCGCCCAGTGGGGTGGCCCCCTTCGTGTGCTTTGAGCATGGGGTCAGGCCCTAGGGCGCGCAGGCCTCGCGCCGCCAGCCGCTCTAAGCTCTCCAACCCACAGCCAGCCCCACCCTCCCCCGCAGCGTGTACCCTCAGAGCTCTGACTCCAACATCCGTCACCGAAGCTTGCCGCATCGGCCAAGATCCCTCCTGGACAGAAACTACGTCCTTGTCAGTGCCGGATGGCACCAGCACTGAACAGCGCTCCATCGCTGAGCCGGTCTCCGCCTTTGTTGTGGCGCATCGGCCCATTGGCGGACGCATATCGCTGCACGGTGCCACGCGATGTCTGCTGCCGCTGCGGCGTCCGCTCATCTGGCGACCAGGCAGTCCAAAGCGCCCCAGAATGGGGTTGAATGCCAGCAACTCGATTGCCTCGCTGACGGTGCCTTCTTGTTCCAGCGTGAACACGCCGACCAAGACGACGGGCATCGGAGCGGGGAAGGCCGCCAACCTGACGTACTGGGAGGGCGCCGCGCGGCTCATTGCCGCCGTCTCCACGTCCAGCAAGATCGTTGTCGAGAAGTCCACCGTGCCCGTGAAGACCGCGGACGCCATCGGCAAGGCACGTTCATTGTGTGAACTTCACTCATCTCGCCCGCGCAAACGCCTGCCAAACGATCCCCTGACTCACCCGCTATCCCGTGGCTGACCTGCGTGAGCCGCCCGCCCGCCAAACGTCACACGCACGCCGGGGGCATGAAATTAGTCGCTCCGTTTTCCGTGAAGATCCATTCTTGTTTCGGACACCCTAAAACCACTGACCAACTGACCGGCGTTGGCCTTGTCAGCGGAAGAAGAAGGGATCCTCACGGAAAAGACAGAGGGACTAATACATTCGCTACCGGGGCCCGGGGCCGTGCGTTGGTCGCGGATCGTTGGCCGCTGGAATACTCGTGGAGTTGCCGAATGAGTCGTCCCTCGATTTCCTGGCTTACCCATTGATCTTGGTGCTCTGGAATGAGCTTAGTCATGTCGGTGCCCCATCTTGTGGAAGCACAGGCAAATGTGGAGATAGCAGGACAAGGAGGGGTGTTGTAGGGCTTTACAAAGTATCCAAGTGAGGAAGGCATCCAATGGCCGACGAATGTCAGCACAGGGAAACTTATCCAGAGACGATATGCTGCTATATGCGGTGGTACACGTTGCCTGCACGGGGCCTCCCAGCCATCGTTGCCTCAACACTCGAGGATACACTTGCCTGAAAATCAAACCTCGACCACAGCGTCTTGGTGGACACAAGGTGGACTCAAAACCCTAAGAAAAGACCAAAAACTGCAACGCACGCTAATTGGAAGACGTTGAAACTCGTGCTGAGGTTGTAACAGCAACCTTCTTGCAGGAAATCTCTATGCAGTGATCAGACGTAATTGCTCACCATCTTCGTGGTCAGCTTACAGCCAAGTGCCAACATTGGTGCAACCAAAGAGGGAAGGTTCTTGAGTTTGGCCCTCATCTGAGCCATTCGCCAGTGCTCTACCTGGTGTCGCTGTGAAGATGATGCGACTGTGTCCAGGCACAAGTAATCTCCTCGGCAAACAAACTGTAGCTGAGCAAATTGTGCACCATCTTTTCGCACTGTGGTCTCATTTCGCCAGAAGTATCAGCATCTTACGACGATGCATTGCTTGACCATGCAGGTGCTGCGAAGGAACTGTGGTGATCCAAACGTTCAGTTTGAGATACTGTCCAATCCTGAATTCCTTGCTGAGGGAACAGCAATAGAGGATCTCAAGAATCCAGACAGGGTGAGGAGATCATGCTGCCTGGAGTTGTTGCGATATGAGTCGATGAGTTGATTTGTATCAATCTGCTGCCTCCTCACGATCTACTTCTGCTTCTTGCATGCTGCCCTTGCGTGTCTTGTGCTTGAAGCTGGTGCACGCTGCCATACTGCTGTTTTTGGCAACTCGTGCCAGTAGTGTGTGCTATTGTGCTCTTGAACGCCTGTGACAATGTTCAGGGATGATGAGGTATCTGTGCCACCTTCTGCAGGTTCTCATTGGTGGCGCTGAAACAGAATCCGGCCAAAAGGCAATTCAAGTATTGAAGAGTGTGTACGAACACTGGGTGCCCTCTGAGAGAATAATCACAGCAAACCTCTGGTCTGCCGAGTTGTCCAAGCTCACAGCCAACGCTTTCCTTGCTCAGAGGATCTCGTCCGTGAATGCCATCTCAGCTCTGTGCGAGGTGACTGGGGCTGATGTTCAGCAAGTGGCACATGCCATCGGGATGGACTCCCGCATTGGACGCAGGTTCCTCAACGCCTCCGTTGGATTTGGGGGATCCTGCTTCCAGAAGGACATACTGAATCTGTGCTATGTGTGCGAGACGCTGGGCCTCCAGAAGGTAGCAGACTACTGGCACAGCGTTGTTTCCATGAACGACTATCAGAAACAGAGGTGGGCGAGGGGCTTGTGCTGTATAGTCCCTTTTCCTATGGCCCATGCTCCCATGCGCACAGTTTCTGACATCTGTTCGGCACGCAGCCATGAATACATTTCATTTCCACCTCTGTGCCGCTCCAAGTCGCCAATGATAGATGGGAAGAAGTTGGTGTGCTCAATCATGCTGTCTGTGATGATCTCCCTTGTGTGTCTTATGACGTAGGGTTCGAGATGATCTCTTGCCAGTCAATATGCAAGCCTTTTAACCACAAGAAGAACTAACGGTACCTGATGATTTACGCTCAGCAGGGACACGTACCACAGCCAGTGAGCCATTCTTTGCGTTGCCACAACGTAAACACTGATTGTGGCTGGCCCTTGACCTAAGATTGTAAGCACTGCAAGCAATCTGCATAGATCCATAGTGTGATGCTGACACTCTGTTTCGCTACCCTGGCACCCAATGGCGTGCCTCTGTTCGCAACATTGACACCCTTGATGGCCTTCCAACCAGGTTTGTGGAGAGAATCGCATCCAGCATGTTCAACACCGTCTACGGAAAGAAGATCGCTGTTATGGGATTTGCGTTCAAGAAGGACACTGGTGATACACGTGAGACAGCGGCCATTGATGTTTGCCATGGGCTGATCAGGGAGGGTGCCAACATCATGATTTATGATCCAAAGGTGCGTTGTGTGGTCCGTTCTGGCATCAAAGTGAGCCACAACTGGCCTGTCTTGCAGTCTTCAATGATCCTCACTGTATGGGAGTATGTGCAACGATTCCTTGTAGTGTTGCGAGGTGCTCTCTCCAGCCTGTGCAAAGAGTCGACTGTCTCCACAGTGGAGAGCCGACAGGGCACTCTATGCGTCAATTGACAAAAAGTGGTCAGTCTGAATATTTGCCAAGATTGACCTAAACCCAAGTTGTTAAGTGCATGAGATGTGAGCCCATGTCCAGTTGCTCCAAAGCCCCCAGTGACCATTCCCGCACAACTTCTTGCCCCAAGCCAAGCGGAAACCCCGTTGCAGCCCTGCGCAGCGGTCCAGCCAAGAGGGTCTGTCCCCAGAACCCAGACATTTCTACCCTTCCGCCCAGGTGGCGTCCCCAATGCTTCACCCCAAACGCACGGACCACCGTATTTGGTATGCCTAAGCCTGCTCGGCACTCGCGCGCAGGTGCCGGAGGAGCAGGTGTTCAAAGACCTGTCCATGTCGAAATTCGAGTGGGACATCCCCATGTCGCCAACCAAAGCAGACGCCAAACTCAGGCAGAACGTCTCCATGCACTTTGACCCGTACATGGCGATGGATGGGGCACACGCGCTGTGCATCATGACCGAGTGGGATGAGTTCAAGACGTACGACTACCGGAAAGTGTACGACTCCATGGTCAAGCCGGCTTATGTCTTCGATGGGCGCAACATCCTGGACCACGACGAGCTGCGCAAGATTGGCTTCGTTGTTTACGCCATCGGGAAGCCGCTGGATCCGTTTGTCAAGCGCGAGTGATGGCTGCGTTCTGTAGTCGACTGCGCGAGGCGGAATGCGCGTGTGGAATGCAGCAGGATCTTTGGGGGTTTCCCTTCTGTTCGTGATGTCGTAGTCGCTTGACTGGTGCTTGTTGGGTGCATGACAGTGCAGTGGATGCAGAGGGCATTGATGGCCACGGGCTGGGCGGGTGGCATGAAGGAATGATTGAATCTGGTGCGTGTTGGTTTTGTGGGAAAGCTTAATTCATCTCCAGGAAGGCGGGCTGGGTGTAGGCAAAGGACGCGCGTGGATCGGCCTTGCCCATGGTGCTCCATAGGTTCGGCGATGAAGGCGTTGCATTGTGATCAGGCTCTAGTTTCCTCGAGGACGGTCCCCATTCTGTCCAATGCCGTTTGCAGCACCAACAGAACTTTGCATTCCATTGATTGTCGTACCAATTGGTGCGATATAATGGACAAGGTGTGTTGGGTCTTCCTCTCGTGGATGAACCGCAAATCATGTATCTAGTTGCTCAGTGTATGGCATATGAGTAGCATCACGGTGACCGAACGTTGTGACGCTACATTGATACCTACCAGATAGAGATTGGCATAAACAGCCACTATGCGTGTGGGGAAGAACCAGAAAAGCACATTGAATGTTGCATAAATAAGGGCTGAACCCAAGCCAGGATTCGTACACAAGGCCGTCGGCCACTGTGCCCGGGCCCCACAACACGCATTCCCCACCTCCAAACGTCAGTCGTTTGGATGTTTGTCAACCCGTCATCAAGGTGCCAGGGCTTTACTTGTCATGAGCGACAAATTCAGCCTATGGAGCTACCAAGTCTTCAGGCTCGACTCGGCGATTGACGGGATTTGACGGATATGACATGCATCGCATCGGCCCAATTAGCGCCATGCAGTGACGGCTATCGCTCTCCGGATGCCAGTGGCTGAAGCCAGACGGCGTTTGCACTGCCGGCCGTTCTTCTGCGGCACAATGCAACTCGCCGCCTCAGGGATGGGCTGTCGTGCTGCCTCCCATGGCATTGCTCCTTGAATGTACACTCCTGGTCTTTCCCACCCAAGCCACACTTGACCACAGGTTGGTGCTTCAAATGAAATCTCTGCAGGTAATCGCACACACACAGTTCATACGCTCAGTCCCTGAACCAGCTCCCTCTATCAATCAAGCCACACGCCAGTCCAATGCGAAACTCTCCACAGTGACTTGCTTTTGAGGCCCCCTACGTGCAGGGTGCTCCTGCACAGCGTCCTCCACAATCCGTGCACATGGTAACGGGTAACGCCACAGGCGTCACGGTCTCCGGCGCTCGTCCCCTGCCCGTCACGAAAAAAGCCGCCAGTGATCCATCACCTTTATGCCATTCTGGACCCGATAAAGGCGCCCCCGCGGCGCCCCCCACCCTCCCCTGTCGGAGGGGCCCCCACGGACGCTACCGCCGCCTGCGTACCCCAAGGCCGCCCCGCTCGTCCGCGCGCACCACCCTGGACTCCCCATTGCTCTGCGCGTGCCGCCACACCCTTGTGGTCTCAGTGTCACTGGTGAGCTTCTTTGCCCCATCCCCTGTGCCTGTCGAAACAGTTGGCCCATCGTGCGGGGCGGGGACGCGGGGCCTCAACGACCCCGCCGGGACCCTCCCGACTGCCGCCGAGAAAGCCGCCGGGCGGGATCGAGTCATGCGGCCCATGCGGATGGAGAAATGCTGTCCCGTGGCTTTGGGTGCATGCCTGGACATTCGGCTGTGGCTGGGGCCCGTGGCGTGATGCCTGCGTGGCCGTCCCTCTGAATTCCGCCTGGCGACATCGAAAACTTGGTGGCTTTTGCGCCCTGCCCTTTTCCCACGCAGGGGTAAGAGCAGCGGCGAAGGCCGCAGCTCAAGCTGCCGATATGCGCGCCGGCGCTCTCGTGATGGTTGTCTGTGCTCGGCAAGCCCAGTCTGGCCGAGATGACCGGGGTCGACTCCACCATGCAAAGGATGTTCGCGGCGCTGTTCCGGCCGGCCTGTGCCGAGTGCGAGCGGAGGGGCCGTTGAGCGCGCCTCTGGCGCTGGAAAGGGTTGCATTGCGAGCCCCGTTCTGTGGCGTGGCGTTGTGGTCGGCGGCCGTGGGGACCTCGTTTGTGTTGCGACGCCGCTAAGTGCGCGCCGCGTGGAGGAGGCACAGCTGGGCGGGGTGGGACGCAGTGTGGGATAAACGCTGACAGACAAGGCGGTCGCGAAGCTGTCGTGTGGGTGGTTGGTGCGCAAGCACGGTCTCCTTGGAATCTTTTCCGCGGCGACGTCATTGGCTCTCTGCGCATCTCGACCTGCTTGCGGCACCAAGAGTTGGTCGCGAGGAATTGGCCGCCAGAAACTCGAAGAGTCTGGCGCCGGCGTCATGGGCTATTCTAGCTCTGGAAGCGCCGCGTCGTTTCGGGCTTCCCGAACACTCACGCACACCGCATGCAGCCTCCTGGCGTCGAGAGGCTGCCGATTGGGCCCCGTTCCTCCCACCGATCCAGGGCGATCTTCAGAGCATGTGCTGTTGTGGATAGCTCGTGAGTTTCCATGGGAGAGAGTCCCTGCCTTGTTCATGCTGATCGGGAACGGGCAACACTCCTGCACGGCTGGCCGGAGGCACGCCGCGGCCCCCCAGTGCGGAACGTTGGCCCGGAGCTTGTCTGGCTAATTCGCTGGTGGACGCAAGTGCCGATATGTGTTGGTCGACGTCCCTTGGCTGGCCCACGCGGCTGCAGCCAAACCTTGGACTGATTTTGACCACTGTGCTCTTTCTAGCACAGCACTGGTTTTGGGTTAGAAGTTGCTGCCTGTGGCGGTTTTTCTGCAACCATGTGCAACGGGCCACCCCCATTGTGGTTGCCAGGTTCATGCGATCGTGTGAACACATACGAATCGGACGTTTCATACTGCAGCCACTGCTGCTTCGTACTAAGCTCTTTGTACTAAAGCAGCCCAGTAGTCACGCTCTTGCCTGTTCCATTGCTCATCTTCACAAAATCTGTTCACACCGCATATCTGCAACCCAGCAGCAAAATGGATGGCAACTTGAGAAGCGATAAATACATTGCCAGTCCCATTTGGTCACACTTTCCACCACCCTTTGTAGCTATCCAGCGCTTGCATAGCACAGGCACCAGAATTCATGTGCTGTACATAAGGCAATCTCCGCAGGAAAGGGGAGCACGGTGTGGCTTATGTGATAGGGCATCACAAATTGTGCTTCTGTTAGATTGTGGTGGCTAGATTGTGGCACAGAATTTGCAACCTGACAGCAGATTGTGCTGTGAAGGCTGCGCCATGAATGGTGGGGAGAGTTGCGCCACAAGCACTAAAGGAGGACTTCCATCTCGAGGCTCTGGCCCAGGCACGCTTTCGCAACCACAAGGCAGGGGCGAAGCAGGCACAAGCACAGGAGTGATGCCCACCCATGCTGGGAACAGTGAATTTGACAATCAGCGTTTTCAAGGGCCTGTGTCAGCAAATGGAGATTGTGTAGGCCAACAGCACCTGGGAGAGATGCAGGATGCACCACTGACTGATAGGTCCGTTGTGAATGTAGTGAAGACTGTCAGTATACTGAAGAAGGCAGACTGTCCAGCAGGAGATGATGCAATAGTGCTTTTAAATGCTATGTGAATGTAGTGTGGTGTGTTTGAGGAAGGGGTAGAGGGCATCGTCCAGCTGTTGTCTATTCAATGAAGCCATTGTATTGCCATGTGCATATGTTGAAGAGCCCAGGGCGTCGTTGTTACAGTATCTGCAATATTATGCTGTCTGCCTTACTGATCTGCTCCACTTCTGGGGCGCCTTATGGTGACTCTAGCCAAAAATTTCTTCCAGAAATATGTCTTGGACTATGCTGCGGGAGTCCCAGCTCTCCACAATGGTGCCATTTGCAACCTACAGCACAGTTTTAGCAGTGTGGTGCCTTGTGTGTTTGTTCGTCAAGATTGCATGTCCACACTATTGGGTAAATTTCCATCCACCTGCTGAATAGTCAGCATCGCTCACCCCTGCAAAGCTGTGACCTTTGCCACATGTCACGCAAGTGGAAACAGATGAAGTGCAAGGAGCCCATCTCAGCACCTGCTGAACAGAAGCAGCCAAACCAGTGCAGAATGTTTGCCTCTTCAAGTGTTGTGACAACTCAATGAAGTCACGCCTTACATGATGTTCAAAATTTGAGCTTGAAGTCAGTCTTTCCAAGACAATTCCACCAGTCCTTGGTACCTGTCCCGGCATACTGATCGCCTGTGCCCACTGAACGATTTCCAGCGATTGGCACAGCGACTCTCCCAGAGATTTGGAGATCCTGAGTTTGTGCAACTTTGGGGTGATGCTTTGCTGCCCCCTTCAGCAGGAACATTGCCCTATGGCTGCCCACATACAATGGTGTGGTCGATTGCAGGACTGCTGGTACAGCTGCACAAGTGAACCTGAGCCTGGAAAATAGCAGCCATGAAGAAAGAAGCTTTGATCATGGCAGTGGAAAGCAATGGTCTGGCGAACGAGCTCGGGGACGCACATCTGAACAAGGTAGCGGTGTGGAAGGTTTTGGAAAGTCTTTTGCGCCCTTTAAGCATCATAGTGGGATTCCAGGGGAGTGCATTTGGCAAGGGCTGAAGCTGGGTTGTCATGAAAGCTGTGCCTGCATACCCTGTATTGATACATGCTGGTGGCAAGGTGAAGCTTTGCAACTATGGTGAAAAGGGATCCTTTGCACATAGCACCCAAATCCGCACAAGCTGCATGTCTGCCGATGCAGCCTAGGTGGGATGGAATAAATGTTGCAGTATTCCTTGAAATTGCCTTTGACGAGACAGATTATTGCCCTTGCAACTTAGAGGCGACGATGGGCTTGTGTGCTGCTGAAATTGTGGCTGTGGTTAAGGTGTCTCGTTGTCACTTCACTTGCCCTGCGCAGTTATGGCCAACTGAGCTACAGATGCGCACATATGCTTGCATGTGAAGTGTTGATTGCCTAACCAGGAACTACCAACGGGCCATGCTGTGACTTGTGCTGTTCAGATGGGCCTTACCTCAAGCAGGGTCTTTGCCTCAAGCGCCCTTCTTTGTCTTTGCGTAATTGCATATAGGGGCCATGGAGGTTTCACGGTATATGCCGCCAGCCTGTGTGGACAACATTTGTGTTTTTTCCGACCCAGGGGGACACTTCACAACCTCAAGGAGCTCCCATGCAGCTGAAGCCTCCCCACCCCTGGCTCCCAGTGTGTACCCAACCATGCCGACAGCTCCTGTTGCAGCCAGCATATCCCAGGCACATTATGCTGGTAAGCCACCTGCGGCCTTCAGCAACTTGAGCCTTGGCCGCCTGGATGTGCACTCCCATTCTCAAGGCCCAGCACTGGCAGGTGATCAGGGCACCAAGGAATGCATATTGGACTGGGAATATCCACAATTCGATGGTGTCCGTGAAAGCCTCTCTGCTCAGGGTTTGATACGAGATCTTGGACCACCCTATGAGACACGGGAACGGGGAAGTGGTGCGTGCTCCGTGCCCGTTGGCGTTGTACCTGGCCCCGTCCCCAGGCATCAATCCTCCATGCTTGGTGCTCGGCTGGCTTGGGGCCCAGGATCCCCCCCTCCGCACCAGCCAAGTGCAGCAACCTTGAGGTACGGCACAAGGAGGAGATATGATGACGCACAACCTGACCCATGTCAGCCAACATCGCCATCCAGCTACGACTCGAAAGACAGCTTCAACATTGGACGAGACCCACGTGTGCAGGGCAGGTCCTCAGGCCTGGGGAGTTTGAGCAGCCAGGAGGTGAAGGCCATAAGCCAGGGGTACTATGGCTACGGCTGGGAGGCCCCACAGCATTGCTTGCAGGTGGACTGGGCGTCGAGACCGGTGGCCGATCGCCCCATCCTGGACACGCCTGGGAACGCCAAATACCTCCGCCCGGCAGGTCAGTGATCAGTTTTGGAACCTGCTGACTGGTATGGTGACAGATGCACAGGTTTTAGTTGAGCCCTTGTCCATGCAATGGTTTGTGCAATGGGGGCCCAACTGGGGAGAATCGCGCCACTAGCAGCACATTGCCTGATGCCCAGGATAGACGATGCGGCATACGTCGACGGCACTGTGTGGGGACCTTGTCCTCTTTTGCGTGCTCGATGTTCTGGCATAAGTGCAAACTGTGGGCAGCAAAGGGAGCTGAGGCAATATTGTATCAGCTCGTGCTCGTGCCTACCTGATGAACATGCCAAGCATCATCCTGTTGAATTCACACAGGTTAGTACGCTCAGATTCCTTTCAACGACGAGGCGATTTGTTCGTTGTCCATCTGTGCATTCCTGCATGCCATCTTCGCCGCTGCCCTTGTTGGCTGGCCATACACTGAAGCCTCTCTCTGGTGCAGGCCCCTTGCATCCTGTGGAGTCCATGTACCAAGACAAGGTGCCGCGCATTGCTGGTACACAGTACCGGCAGAGGGGGACCCTTCGGCGGTTGGGCACTCAAGTCGCAACAGCCGGCAGGGGATTTGCTCGAAATTTTTGGGTCATCGTTGCGTTTGTTGCCGTTGCCGCTGGGGCTTTCGGGTTTGAAGGCCAGAGGAGATGCTCTGCAGCCAGGCGGCACTCGACGAGGAGAGAAGCCTACCAGGACTACAGCTCCTCTGATGACGATGAACCTGCACAGGTGGATCGACGTGGCTTCACAGCTGCGTCGTTCATGGGCTAGGAAAGTGAGGTTTCTGTTGCAAGTACATCACGTTGCAGGGAGTGCTGCTGGCTACTTGGCCAGTGACCACCAGGTCACACACAGTGCCCTGTTCGCATGCTGAGTCTGCTTGCTATAATGCTTGGCAACGTGGGCACCAGCGACTCATTCGTGACTACATCTGCCTGCGCAGTTTGGCCGTCTTGTGGGGGGGTGCGCTGTGGTAGGTTCGAGGGATGTAGACGAGTTGCAGTTTGGCACATGAGACGGGGATTTATTTGGGCAAGTGGGCGTCGCCGAGCTTTGCGCGAATCTGTGTAGTGTGAAGGGGTATGGACGATGCAAGAGCAAAAGGGGTGTGCAATCAACGTGGGTGGACACAGGTGTGCTGCACGTGCAATAGACTCCGGTGATGTGTTGCGGTACGTTATTTTTGCCGGGAGATGTGACTGTGACATGTTGCAGGTATTATTCACAGCGAGAGAAAATGATCAGAGAGAATTCGGTGGGTGCGCGGCAGTGTGGTACTTTGCTGCCTCACTTGTCACCACACTGTTGCTGGACATGGCGGCATCTGATTTGCAACAGGGATGCAACGGGCAACCTGTGGCGGCAGTCTCGCAGTCTGGGTCTGACCCGCCATCCTCTGCAGCCGCCAGCAGGGAGCACCCATCTCATCTAGAACTGCAGTGCCTCTTAAAAATCTCCTCGTCGGTGGTATGGCGCCATCTGGTTGATGGCAACAGCAAATGCCGCCAGTCCGCTAGGGGTTTGGTATAGTGAGCGCAACAAAACAATCTAACTAAAGCGACAAGGGGAATTACTAACCGCTACAATTGATGTGGGGATGAAATGAGGCGCGAGATGATCGCGGTTGAAAGAGGGCTCCACAGCGACAGCAGGAAAGTACATCACCAACTGCAATCCCACCACATGAGATCATTCCTGGTGCGGGAAGTACGCCCCGCATCCAATTGCAAGTGGCTTCCTTACCGACAAATGCTGGATTTCGTACTGATTGAACGACAGCTATTTCCTGAAGGGTAGAGGTACAAAGAGAGTGTGCCCCACAATTTTCCCTTTGGGATCACGCGATCCCGAGCAACAGACAGGGAAGCTGTGCCACAGGCATGCGCACACCCCAACAGTGTCGGTCGTTCTGCGCGTTGACCAGGTGGTAGCTACCGGACAGCAGGAAGAAATGTCATGCAAGTCGTGGGTCTGCTGCCAAGGGCGGCACAGCCCCGGATCTGGAGAAGCAGTCGCTCCTCTGGTCGGCCGTGGACACAAGACGCAAATCGAGCTTGGACGTCGAAAACACCAGGCAATGGCGTCCGGACGCAGTGCCTTGAGGTCCCGCAGGGTATCCAGCCTCATCGAAAGGGGGCAGGGTGCTCCCCATTCATATTTTCATAGGGCTGGGCGGGTCAGCAGAGCAACAGGTCTGCCACAGCATTACTGTTACACAGCCCCCGTCCCGGCGCAAAAGGCAAACTGTCGCTAGGTCTGGATTCCTCCGTGGATGGATACCCGGCGGCCATGGGACCAGCGCTGGCCCGTCAGCCAAATCTTTGGGCCGGTCGCCGCTGCGGCCGATCTTGAGGACCTGCGAATTGCCACTGAGGTCCCCTCCTGACAGGGAGTCCGATTGTGGGCGGTGTATTGCCTTCTTCTGCATGAAACGCTTGTGGTGTACAGGGCTGCCTTCGCATTTTTCGGGTACGCGCCGTGCGTGAGAAAAATTTGAAGAGAAACGAGGCACAGAAACGGTATGGGAGGCTGGAGGGAGAGAGTGAAGCGCTGGATGGAGTTGTTCGTCTTTTGAGCGGCGCCGGCCAGGTGCCTGAAAGGCTCCTGGCAAGGCCTGCGCGAGAGGTTGAGGTGAGGCAACTCGTGATCAATTGGGTCTTGGGATGTGCTGTGACAGCACATCACAGCCATGCCAGTGCACCAAGTTGGGCGCTACACTTGAGGGCCACGGCAGCACTGCTGCCATCGCCCTCGAGTGAAGTGCCCAATTCGGTGCACTGGCATCAAGGAACCGGAAACGTTGCCGGTATGGTGCTGTCATTGTGCGTCGCGAACATTGTCACAGCCTGCGCGATTCACAACGGAGCTGGGGGGTGCACGTCTTTACAGTAGCGCCCGCGCAGGGGGACCTACTGCCAGACAGTAAGACCGTCGCCAAGGGGGGGCACACTCTGGATGGGGAGACGACTGCGTTACCACAGCTGAACCAGGTTCCAGGACGGACCTTTTTTTACCACTTCTGTCATTTCCATAGATTCCTGCAATGCAGCTGTCAACTTACAAATACTCTGTACGTAAAGGCAAGAAGGAGGGTGGGGTGGGTCGGCTATCAGCCCCCGGTTTTGGCCACGCCGTACGTGCATGGGGATTCGAGGCACATCTTAGTTGGTTGGGGCGACAATGCAGCACTCAGCTCTGTTTCGCGCGCATGTGACGTCCTCCCTGTACAACGGCCGAATTTTCTCTCAGAGACAGCTTTGGGTGGCCCAGGAGTGCGGAAGGAGGAGCAACGTGGGCGGATGGGGCGGTCTGTCTGTCGAGCTGCTCCAGAGTATCTTCGCCTGCCTGGCAAACTCCACGTCTCGCCGGCCAGCGGCCCTCGAGTGTGTTGGGCTCGTGTGCCACCACTGGCACCAGGCAACCAATGCCTGTGTAGTGTCGCTCCAGCCTGCACCCGGCATCTCCTGCGGGACCCTGTACCCTCTGCTACGCTGGCGCTTTCCAAACGCCACGGAATTGAGGCTGCGTGGGATACACAACCATGCACTGGCGGGCCTGAGGAGAGCGCCTGTGCTCACCAAACTTGACATCTCGTGGTGCGACGAATTGACGGACAGCGGGTTGAGGTGGGTGGCGTGTGTGACCTCCCTGAGGCACCTCAACTTGATGGCGTGCTGGAGGATAACATGCGGAGGCCTGAAGCATCTTGCGGGGCTCACGTCACTGAGCCACCTGAACTTGGAGAGGTGCTGGAGAATATCCGACAGGGGCCTGGCCTCCCTTGCCACGCTTACATCCCTCACACATTTGAATTTGAGCTGCTGCGCTGGTGTCAGCGATGCTGGCCTAGAATGTCTCAAAACGCTGACGCAGCTTGGGGAACTTGACCTGGTGAACTGCAGGGGAGTCACGAGTGCCAAAGTGGCGCAGGTGGCTGCGTTGCCGCGACTTTCCTCCCTGCGTTGGGGTGTGCTGGAGCCCATGCTGAGGTGGTGAAGGCTCACCGCCAGGCTGAGGTTGTACCAGCATCAGGTACCAAACGGTTGCACCAGCATCAGGTACCAAACGGTTGCCAGCTGTGCACAGTCCTTGGCTCCAGCAGAACGTGATGCGAGAAAACTATACATCAGCAGATGAAGAAGCACATTGTTCTCCATGGCAGGATTCAACTGAGTGGATCAAGAATTGGGAGGGAGCGTCATGACAGTTCCATCCTGTCTCTGCCTAGGCACTTCTGACACTTCATTTTTATCTTCTCAGTTTGTTCGTTCACATCCCATGTACCATCCGCTGCCCCCTGGTTTTTCGCCCCATACAGTCAAAGGTGTGCAGAGTGTCAACGAGCCAGCAAAAACGCCGTTCGCTGCTGCTCGAACCTTTCCATTCCACGTTGTAGAGGCTCAGTGCCGCACTGCGATCTGCAGATGTTGCACGACGAGCCTGGCCACCATTCACACATTCGTCTGTCGCCCTGCCTCTCGCACGGAGGCAAACGACACCAGTGCTGGTGTCCCCTTGACACCTCAAAAAGACTGTGCATGCATTGATGTTTCGCATGTGCAAAGTGCGCGCCCCTCTTCGTTGTGTGAAGGGGGCCAGTAAGAGTTTCCAACAGTTCGCTTCGAGCTACCACACAAATGTGGTGCCGGCTTGGGCAGAAAGTATGGGTGCCAAGAAGCTGCTAGTTCGGTTACTGGTGAAGGAACGCCGAAATAGGGAAGGCTTCATGCATTGCCTGTGCTCTACTTGCACATGTGACGACAGCTGCAGAACAGCAGAACAGGACAGAGAGCAGCAAGGTCATGGCAACCCCCTTCCAGCTGGAGACAGCACACATGATATGCTGCCGCTGCCCTTGCCCAGGAAGTTGCTCGCCGCTGCCATCCCTTTAGATAAACGGCAGCACATAATTTCTGGACTGAATTATTCGATGCCCAACTGTGCAGTTTCTCGCTAGAGAATCAGTCAAGTTAAGCACGGTACACTGACGCAAGTCTGTCCGCACGGTGGGACCAGCGGGATCCATGCACTGCTTTATTGACCCCGATCTCAAAGGGCGCCGTTAAACCAAAGGCAAGACACTGCTGCCATCTAACACTCGCAAAAAGTACACAGGTATTCCATCCCCAGTCGCCATACCACTGCAGCCCCTCCCCTCCCACTGTACCGTCCATTGCACCTACAATCCCATCGCAATGAGACCCAGCCAATTTGCATGGCACTGCCTCAGTCATTCAGGACATTCAAGATGGCCGCTTCAGCGTTTCCATCATGCTGCATTAGCAGGTCAATAGCCGCTGTCCGCGGCAGTGCCAAGACCTCCATCACCTGAACGATTCCGTCTTCATCCATGCTGTCCATGTCGCTGTCCTCGCCACCCCAGTCACTCCCCAAGCTGTCTTCTATCTCAGCTTCCAAAGGTGGGGGCTCATCATGGGAACCTGCGCGGCAGCCAAGGCACTGAACATCAGGACTTCCATCGTGTCAACAACCCAACCAGCATCTCCCATAGTGGAGTGCTTGAGTGACCAGCTCAATGACGAGTGGCACTTGGACTGTTCTTTGTGCAAACCATGTAGAAAGTGAGGGCAGTGATAGAGCCTGGACCCTGTGGTGCGACTCGTGCCTGCACAGCACGTTTTGAAGTGTGTACCAGCAGAATGAACAGCAAAAGGTTGGCAGTGGTGTCCAATGTCCAACCACACTGCGCAGCCATGTTATAGTCATACAACACTACTAAGACATCACCGCCACTCAACTCCACCCTATCCCGCTCCACAGTCTTCTTTGCTTGAGAAGTTCTCATGGGAGCATGTGCCCATGGATACATACATACAGTGAGGAAGAAAACAACTCTCTGGCCCTTTGGGGGCTTCAAGAGCATTTGCATGAAAGTCAGCACCCTGTTGATTGATACATTCAGTAAAGTCATGCACAAAAATCGTGATTTTCTTCAGATTTTTTTTCAAAATAACAACCCCTGCCAGCATTCCAGCAGATAAGACAGCAAACTGAACATGCTCCATATCTTTGACAATAAAGTGAGACACTACGGTTCGTTCGCAATACAAATGGCAGATAAATGTTTGGGTACCACTGTGGTCACCGAATAGGAGCCTTTCTAGGAAAATGAGAAGCATACCAAATCGTGCCCCAAGCAACACATGTACCAAGACAAACGCAACGTCCAGCTCAACACAAGCCATCGTTTCTTTACATTTTTGATACACCCAGATATCTTCACAACTGATCGTCGTATATGGGCCACAAGCAAACAAAGCAAAGGGAATTGTGCACTACGCCTAGAATCAAAAAACAAGTTCGTGTTTCATGGGAGTTGGACGCTTTGCACCCAATTTTTCGAAGGGATTCTCTCCAGCAGGGGGAAAAAGTGACATTGTGTGGTATGATGTGAGGTGAGTGGGGCTTCCACAAAGGAGCACAACAGGCAAAGACAGTAGGAAACATGCAAGCTGGCATTCTACATGAGCTTGCTCATCACCAAACCATGCATGGCACACAGACTAAAAATACCAGATGCGCGCCTCAGCACAATGTTTGCAAAACGCATCGCTCGTGTGTCCCACTTTCTGTGCCCTACAAGCCAATGTACGCCGAGCGATGCTCTGCTATGTTTCCTTACTGTCACTACATCACCTTGACAGCGTTACAAAATACCTGGCCACTTATCAACTTCCCAGTGCTTTGTGCAACAACCTTGCAAAAGACCGCGAAGCAGCACTGCACAGGGTGCAAAACTTTCAACTGAACCTGCTCTTGGGGAGCCATACACCAACAGTTGAATACCTGGCGATCGATTGCCAATCCTCGGCATGAAGATACATGAATTAAAGGAAGCATCCCGGGCCAGCGAACAGGAGGACACAAATACACACGATGCCAGGCACTGTGCCAACGTGGCGACCATCCAACATTGCTCTATCAGCGGTGATGCTGCTATTGTTGGTGCTTGCGGGATCCAGCCACACGTTGGACAGCAAATTGCACACAGGCTGTGGACAGCGAACTGCCTGTTTGTGCACAGGCATGGTTTCAGGGAAGCCCAAGAGGCTCTGAAGTTTGGAAATGTCAAGGGATGGCTGTTATCGAAAGCCTGCAAGCAATGATGGTCAGACAACGTTACTAGATTGTGGGCTGGGGATGGGGGTGGGGGTGGGGGTGGTGGGTGGTGGGGAGGGGGTAGGGGGCTTTTTAGTCTATATATTTCCTTTTAATTGGCAGCAAATTTTGCATTATGACAAATATGCATAAATGGGAGACATATGGGATTTCACAAAAGTAAAACATGTCACCCATCGCTATGGGATGGCTGAACAAGACGTTCCTTGACGGCTTCCGCTTTGGGCAGACAATAGTCAGAAATCTGTGGACAAGGATGCTCAACACTGTAGGGAGGTGTGGCATTGTGTTTCCTGTGCTGCTTGTTTCTGAGGGCCAGAGAGATGGGCCCAGCCTCTGCCTTGCCTCTCCCCTCTGTGCATACAAGTCCTGGGTGGCAGCATATCTACAGGCCAATCAGAAGAAGATTCTGAACAGTCCGGAGCGGGGCGGTGACTCACCACCCTCGACCATCGGCAGGGTTGTTGCACAGCACACCCAGAGTGCCCACTTCCACACCGTCTGCCCCCCGCGCCCCACAAACACTATCACCCTATCCATGATCATGACAGTGCCCCCCAGCGCGAACACCCCACACACGATGACTGGAAAAGAGCACAACGCAACAGCCGTGAGTAGAAGACGAGCCCAACCTTCAGTCCGGCCTTCCTCCACCTCTGGCCTCGCAGCCCCACCATCTTCCTGGGACAGAAGGGTGGCAGTGCCGCAGGGTGCAGGCACTGGTGTGCTCTCGCACTGCCGCAGGACGTCGATGGCGAGAAGCTTCTGGAACACGTCCTGGCAGCGCTGCTTTCTGAACCAGCGCAAGTGCGCCAGCAGGAGGGCCTAAAGATGCATGGCAAAAATGGTCAACATTGCAAGAGTTCACACAAGCTGCTGCCGCAACTGTTGCTGACAACTCAACATGGCGAAATAACACACAACACTTAGATCACAAGCAATTCATCAACAACAGAAGCATCACTGCACTGCCCGCTGAGGTGCAACGGCAAAATTGGCTTTGCAGTTTGGACGTCCGTGACAAACAGTAACCCACAAAACATCACGAGTGGCCACGCTTGCAGCATCTGCAGGGGGACGCTCTGCTGGGGCAACATTTTCAATCAAACTATGTCCACAACCCCAACACCGCACATGTAAATACAGTCACCAGATTCGTTACCACCACATTCCTTCAACACTACGTCATTTTCGACACTGCAACACAATACACAGCTTGAGAATCCCCACTTGGAAGAGCTGGCGAGGTTGCTTCCATGCAAAACTCTCACAGCCCAAAACACACCAGCCTACTGCCACAGCCTCCACAAAAAACAGTGCTTCTAAGGTCGCACACAATCAACAAACGTCCAGTGCCCTCCCTCTGCTTCAGACCCATGGAGCAGACTCCAATCCTGACCTTCAAGAGACGAGCTAGTGCTGGTCCTGGCAAACCAAGAGACTCTTGAAGTGCAGTCTGCAGCAATGAGCACAGCCTTGCAGTTGATGGAAGCTCGTGATTTGAAGACATTATCGATTTCAGAGTGTCCTGGGCATAACCATACACAGACACACTGTCTGAGACAGCAACAACAGTCCCATGTGAAGAAGAGCAAGGCTTGTTCTAGTGACTGGATAACATCAAGGCATAAGCCAATTGAACAAGGAGATTCTCTGTGTGTGCCCTTTGGATCTGTTCATTGCCAGTCGGCCAGCTTCTGTCAACCTCCAACACGAGACCATGTTGGAAAACAGGAGAGAGCAACAATGAGCAGGAAGGTTGGTAACTTAAGCCAGGTACCCCTGCATGTCAGCCATTCCTTGCTGGGCACGCATGCCAACTGCTCACATACTGCATACATGATATATCCTCCCGTACTGTGAGCCACTGTTGAACTGACTTCGTCTCGGCTCAACACATTGAGGAGTGGCCCACCTGCAACATTGGAAAGAGATCTGCTTGGCACCCTTTGCGCAGCAGAGGCGTCAACTTCTTTCGCACGATCTCAAGTGCTGCATCGTGAGCCCCGGTGCCTGCTATCCTCAGCACCTCAAAGCGCCACAGCTCAAACAGGATGTCCGGATGATTCTCAAACAGTTTCCCATCAATCTCAGAAATCTTGTCCATGGCAGCCAGGTACTGCCCCTCCTTCACCATCCGCAACAAACGCAGTATGAGGGCAAGTTTGGGGTCGCACTTGAACTTCACAGGACATGAAGATTCATTGCCTTTGGGGACTCCGCCATTCGATTCGTCATCTGCATCTGAAGCCTGAACCAAGACAGGAGAGGCTTCTGTTCGAGAGGACACTGGTGACTGTCTCTGGTGTGTCTTCAAAATCTTCTTGGGTGGGCTTTGTGACTGTGATCTAGAGGTCGGCTGAGACTCCACCTCTTGCTCTGGCTGGCGCTCCATCGTAGTGACCATTCCCTACAAGCAAAACACACAGGAAATGAGGGGTAGCCACTCTCCAATGGCACAGCACCATACTGCTGTCGAAATCCCCATCCCATTTGCCATGGCATCACCAATTCAAGGCACAGTGCACAACCAATAGTCAATGGGATGATGCACCACCATCTTGGTACACTCACAACACACTTCGCTTGTAAATTGGTCTGCATATTTTGTAGCTGTGGCCCATATTCCATCGAAAGCTCACCTCTGGGTTGTCTTCCTGAGCGCGTTGTGCTGACCGCTGGTGGCTGCCACATCTTGCGAGGGGCTGGGTAGGTTTGGAACCTGCACCCTTGGCTTGTGCAGACTCAGAATGGGATGCGGAAGGGAGGTCAACATCTTTACCCGAAAGATGGGGCACACCCTGAGTCAATCAAAAGTACATCCCAGCGCCATTCAGCCAACCTTCAATTGATCAAGAATTGTGCACACAAGAATGAAAATTTCAGGTCTGCCACCTGTGCAAGCTCATTGATGCCTGGAAATTATACCTGTTGCAGGGAAGCAACAATGTCTCAATGTGTCAACCAGTTTGTGCGGGATGCGCAGTGCAAACCGGCAGGCAGCCTATGCAGGAAGCACAGTCCATGCCACAGATGTTTACTTCACACAACTGTTCAGGACACCAGCTGCATTCCGAACGCCCCATTCGAGACATCCCTGCACAGTAAGCAAATGTCTAACCATGACAGATTTCTACCCTGGTTATCCTTCCTTTCATGTGTGCTCCGGCCACAAAACCAACTTGTGACTGCCATTGAGAAGTTGAGTCTGAATGTCCACATCTCGGCCTCAAATGCTGGTACAAGATGACTTATGCAGCCTCCAAAAGAAGGGAGAACATAGGAGTGCGATGAAATGCCAACAGGGAACCAAAAACTCAAGGTCCTCATCGGCCAACAACGACTACCTGTTTTACCTGTGTCTGTTCATCGTCCACCTGCTTTGGTGCCCCCTCATCTGTGTCCATTAAATCGGCTGCGTCACCAAGATCAACTTCTTGCACTTTTGGTACAGAAATTTCACCCTCTGATGCTTCATTCCTTTCCATGCTGGTGAGCCCATCTCCTTCATCACATTCTGGAATGCGCAAAAGACCCCTGCAAGTAGCAAGGGCATCTTTTCACCACTCTCTCTTTGCCACCAATCTGGAAGCTGCTACGCAATTCTAACATACCTGCACTTATCAAAGTGCGGACATTCCTGCCATTGCATCCATTAGGTGAGGATGGGCGCTATGTTCTTGCCACATATCAGCAATGTACCAAGTAGCCTGACACAGGATTGCTGTATCCAAACTGAAAGATCACCCTTCTGTCACTCCCTGAAGCATGGAACATTACCTGTACCCAGCGTATTCCAGAACAAGTTCGTGAAGCTTTTTCCTGTTCAGTTGAATCCTTGCCAACTCATTCTCGAAAGCTGTAGAAATATCGCTGTCAGCATGCTTCAGACTCTCCTCTGCGTCATGTTGCGGTATGCCGACAGCCCCAACAATAGCCTGACACAGCACCATGAAGCTCTTGCGTTCGACACCTCAACAAACTGGAAGCAACAAATGCCTTCTGCATGTACGAAACATCTACGCACTGCAGCATCCATTCCTGTGCCAATTTACGCTCTATACATACAAACGTACATACGGACATGCATGCCCCTTGGGGCAGATTGGCAATTGACACAAAGACGTGATGATTACCATGTGCTGCTCCATACGGGGCACAATAGGTTGGGAGACAACATGAATTTCCCTGCAATGGAAGGTGACGAATAGCACATAGAGCGACAGATACAGCATCCGTTGACAGTAATTCTCAACTTCTCTTGGCCCTTATGTGGCCACGTGGACAAGTGCAGCACAAAGGAAGCCAGCCTTAAAAAGACATTAAGAACAGCTGCATGCCAAAACTATCAATTGCCATGCTGTGCATTAAGAAAAGAGTGCACAGGAACAAAGCATGGGCTCAAAGTGGACCCCACGCTGTGAATCATGCTCACAACAAAGCATAAATAGGGACAACCGTCACCTGAACATCTTTTGCTGGAAACGATCCGCCAGCATAGTTTTCTCTTGGGAGGGGTGCAGGGTAGCGTTCCGAGCAGCTGAGCTCCTCCACCAGCTCAGCCTCAGGTGATGTGTCAGACTGGTCAGAGTAATATTGTTCATGTATGAACAGCAGGTATTTAAGAAGCATCAACAGGAGAGGGTCCTTCAGGCCTGTGAGAGTAGCAGGTGAATCTATCAGAGACAAAAGAAAGCAAGCACCAGCCTAAAGAGCTTACTGCAGCCTCGGTTCCCAGGGCGGCAGCTGCTTTAACAGCATCCCCTGGAAAAGAATGGGAGTGTAACACAGAGGCAGCTTCCGAGACGTTCCCAAGTGCTGTCAGAAACAAGGATCCCCACTGGAGTGTGGGATTGCAATAATGTACAGTCTGCTGTGCAGTCTGCTATGAGAGCTGCTTCCATGAAGCACACACAACCACTGACTTGAAGCAGCCACTGAAACTGGTGGGCTTCCACAATGGGAGCACTCTTCCACAAGTTTGGTGGTGAAGGCTGTCAATGTTGCAACTGCAAGCAATGGACAGGGACTTGGGTAGCAGTACCACACCTGTGACTTGTCGCAGTGTGATGTAAACAAGATTGGCCAAGGTGGTCCTGGCTTGTGATGACCAATCCTCCTTCACAGGGCTGCTGTCAAGTCCCTCACCATAGACTAGAAGCAGCAAGCTCTTCTTGAACTCGAGATAAGCTTCCGGGTATGCGTTTAGGGCCAAGGGTGCCAGTTCTGTCCTGATCCAACCTGATGAGACAGTTACAAGGGCACATGCCAGTCACAAGCACTTAAACTGAAAGGCATTTGTCGATGGTTCCCTTGGAGGGCATTGAGAGCAGGAGTGCCCAACACATGACAACAATAAATGGCTGATCAACAATTCCTGGTCTCAGTTGATATTTCGTACATTCCGACTACGAACATCGCACATCCATGGCCACTCTCAAGGCACAGATACGGCAGTGGGTGCGCAACACTCATAGACAGCACACATGGCAAACACGGTTTTCCAAAAGATCTACGAGCACAGCCTGCATTTCACTGCTGTCACATAACACAGACAGCATCCAGAAGCATTTCCTCTGATCAACCCATCCTGCATACTTACCTAGTGCTTCCTTGTCACCTTTAACACCACCCTTTCGTAGGAGCTCAACCAGCTTCTGCTTTTTCAGCCGGAACAAGAGTCGCAAATCCTGCAAGAAACTACCTTTATCATCCATGCGAAACATGGCAAATAGGCAAGGGGAAGGTTGTGCACTGCAGTACAGTTTGGGGCCAAATGAATACAGAAAGTTGTCACATTTCTGCACAATACACAGGAGAGCAGGTGCATCTGGCTGCCATGTGTGGTGGAATCGTCAGTACTGAGCACAAAAGCACAGCACTGGTGGAAAGGCCTAACAAAAGCATCGTAGCACCTTTGTTTCACATAACAAAGAACATCTATGTGTCAATTCACAAAATCAAATGTCAGATCTCTCTCAGTCACTCGTGCCCCGCTCCGATGCAATTAAAATAAGAAAGGGCGTCCTGAAGGTGATCTATGTTTGCCGGCAGCACTCCAACAACATCCTTGCCATGGAGAATGCAGTGTGACATGTCCACTGGAAATAATGAATTTTCACACGTACCAAGTGCAAACCCACGATCAGGAACCCTGAGCTGCAGTGGCTTCAATCTTGACGTGGACAGTGCACGTCCCCTTCAGGGGTCGAGAGTTCAGAATGCAGAAACATCAGCAGGCATAAGATTATTGGCTGATTGAATAACTGTTCAATCTGATTGACAACATGAGCTCAAATGCCAGTGTCTACTGCCCACCAGCTACATTAACGACACTGCGGCTGCCCTACCTGCAGGATGCTGCCATTGACATCCTCAATTAATTTTGTTGTTTCGTCAATTCCACCCTCCAAGACGCTCCTTCGGACTGCCTCGCACTTGCGCTTGAGTTCAGCTTGGTTGCCTTCAGAGGGGCCTGGGTCCTGCACCCCATGAAAGGAAAATGTAAGGTGGCAGGCACAACAACACCACCTGGATTCTTGGTTCTGACGCTTGGCGATGTGTCGAACTAACTCCTGGGCTGGATGCACTATTCCACAGAGCCTGCTTGCTGCACAATGAACCCAAACAAACAAAGGTACATGCATGTTCCGCACAGTTGTTGGTTGACCAACTACCAGCCGTTACAGGGGAAATCTTTCCACTGATGACCAGACACCTGAACGCAGTGTGGCAAAACCAACAATGCCAACAGCACTTTTCATGTCCCATTTACCCAATCCACAACACAGTTCGTACAGTGGGCGCCCTCTCCTGATCAAGACCCCAACGCACCTCTGTGAGGGCCTCACTGGCCATGTACACAGCAACCATGCTGTCGAGAGCCGACAGATTCAACGCCTGCGTCGTGGGTGCCGGCATCCTAGAATGCTTCCGGAGGGTCCTCTTACTGTCTGCACAGAAACCAACAGCCTGAGCCAAGAACGCGCAGGTGCATAAAGAATTGCCAGCGGCTGAGCTTCAGCAATTCCCTCCACCAACTCAAACCCACCCTTCCCGCTTCTGCAGATCCCACAATGTTTGTAACACCAGCTTCCAAACGCACACGACTGCGGAAAGCAGTATGAGGAGCGGCCAGTCGCGGCCAACGAAACAAGCCCACCAAGAGCAAGAAATAGCAAGCATGTTGGGCTCATTCACCCCATTGACTTATACGTCACTCTGCACATATGCTTCTCAATTCGATCCGCTACATCTTTGACAGGGAGCGTCTCCAAATTCAACATATCCTCGGTGCAAGGAACTCAGCCTATTGGAGGACATGTTATCAGAGTTGGGCGGGAGACGAACACTTGCAGGCATCAACACCTCCAACAGACAACATGCGCAGCAAATCTCGCCGTTTTCCGTGAGGAAGCTATGACTCTCCGTGGCCAAGGCCTGGAGCGGAACCTGATTCGGGCAGCCACACATCAACAGGCCGTTTGCCAACTCCCCACATCAACCGCGAGCCCCAGCGAAACAATATCCCCAGCGAGCCGGCCGCGCGCTGGGCGCGCCAACGCCGCATCGCGGCGCGGGAGGCGCGGCAGCAAGGAACACCCCCGCCTGACCCCCCCACGAAACTGCCACCACCCCATCGGGCGCCAAAACATGGACCAGCGCCGCGGGCTCCAGCCCGCCAAGGCGGCCGCCCCTCCCGCGTCCCCCCCCCCCATCCCCCCGCCCCCCTGCCTCACCGTGCCGCCGCCGCTCCGTCGATCCGCATCTGCCCGCGCGGCACGCGGGGCCCTGGCAGCAAGGCGTCCCAGGCCCTGGGCGCAGATCGCCTGGAGCCCCGGCCTGGGCGCCCCCAACGGCGCTTCTCGAGTGCGACTGCCGCGGCCTGCCGCCGCCGTGAGGCGTTCCCTGGTTCGGCCTCGGCCACGGCGCGCCGAAGGCGGGGGCACGGCTTCGGCGGTCGGTGATGCGGTCTGGCTTCCGGGCGGCCCCACCCGCTGTTCCGCTCGGGAATCCAATGTGCCCTTCCACCACCTTGCGCAATGTTCTGTGCTGTACGGGAGGGGGTCATTGTCGTGTGGCCCGTTTGGCGGATGATGGGCGTGATTGTGGGGCATTTGTGCGTTTGGACCCAGCCGGCCTGTGCGCAAATTGGGGATGATGTCACGGGGGGGGCTGCCACCACAACAGTCGTACACAAAGGGGAAACTGCGTTGTGGGAATTCCTGCAACTGCAGCATGCGGATGCCTGTGAAGTGCATTGTTGCCACGATACCTCAAGAGTGATTGTAGCATCACTCATTGCCTTGCAGTGTAGAAATGAATGATGATGATTGCAGCATCGTTGTTCATGTTAGGGCAGTTAGCTGAAGAGAAAAGGCGAAAATTTGATGAAAAGAAGGATGTCTGCAGCTGGAATACTGTGGAAACGCTGCCAGAGCTTCGGCAAATTGTGCCGGTCGTGTGCTTGAGACGGAAGCAGGGGCCCCAGGGAGACGCCATGGCAGTGTTTCTTGGAACAACCGATCGAGGGGCACGACGTGCAACGAGAGCGAGACTAAATCAACCGCTCTGGTGAGACTGAATACATTGAGCAAGCACAGTGCTTGTCCTTGGTGACCAATGTACAGCCTCTGCGATTTGAACCATGGCGCCGTTGGCGATTCTTGATGGCCTTCTGCGAGCTCCCTGCCGCACGGCTCTGGTCCAGCAGCGCGACTGGCACCGTGGTGCCTTTAGAGGAGCTTCCCTACACGTGGCAAAAAACGGCTGTCCTCACCATTCGCACGACGAAGGGACGGGACGAGCAATACCAGGTACGGCGCATGTATTGGCACGCTGGGAGGAATGTGTTGCGAGGACATGGAAGCAATTAGATATCTGGCGGTAGCGTTGTTGGTGGGATGTCTTCTTGGGGGCCCAGAGATCGGGTCTGAGGATCATGTTGGAACTGAACATGTCTCAAGCCTCCTCGCCATGACAGAATGCCAAAGGCAGGAGTATTCCTGCAGATTGTGTGACAACAGGAGCCTCTGACCAGGTTGAGAAGGTGGTCGATGGACACAACAGCTTCCTTTGAAGAGAGGCGGTCTTGTTCGATTTTTTTTGCCTTGAATCCAAGCAATGATCGCGATACTGTGGCACAAAGGCCTGGCATGGGAGGCTGGTGGAGGCGATAGGCATGATTGTTCCTTCCTTCAAATCGTTCACTGTACCGTACTGCGCAAATTCTATTTGATACTGCCCATTGCTGTGCACCATACTGCGCCCTATTGTAATAAGGCAAAGTATGCATTTCGGCAAGAGCAATGCCCATATTTCAACTAGTAATCCTTGAAGCGAAATGAGCTTTTAATAGCAAATTGTAGACGACAAGGGAATTACGATATCAAGTACTCCGATGATTCATTCTAATTGTTTTGGAGCTGGTTCATGTACTTTGAAGCACTTTGAAGTCACAGCGACTGATTTTCAGCGGAGCCCCAAACCCATATCGTACTGCACCGAAGTACGGTACATTGAACGTCGCCGTAAACTGTTATACGGCAAGCAACAAGCATGGCATGGGGCTCATGGATTGGACATTGGGAAATCCAGCGAAACCCTCGCGCTGGCTGCACGATTGCAACCAACGAAGCACACGTGGGGACAGGTGCGGAGGTACATGACGTCCCCACTGCATTACAAGAATCCAATGCATGTTGAAGGCATGAAGGTCGATGAAGGGGCCCCCGTCCAGCCCTTTGACCTGGGGCATACCAGGTACAGCAATCCCTGTAGTGGAGGATCGCAAGGAAGCCGTGCGAGTGGCTGTCGATTCGCCAGGGCCAGCTGGGGCGGCAGTGCAACAACGCCAGCAAGTGAGAAGATGGGCGCCAGCCTGCAGATTCTCGAGGAGCACAGGTTGCAGAAAGGGCATTGGCAGACGTGAATGGCAGATGGATCTTTTTCATGTGCTACTTGTGACATTGGATTGTTAAGGCGCCTGTGCAACCTGGGGCTCAGAGCATCCTTGGGAACCAAGCACTTGCCCTGTGTAGCCAATTGGCTCTCAGTCTGATTTGTTCTTGCCCCGAGCGGAATGCGCCCCTGCATGATAGAGCTGCTCGCCCATTTGGCTCACATGCAATGAATGCAGTGCATGTATACAATGCAGTGTATGCACCGGGCAGCTGGCAAATGCGCTCAGCCATCTGGTTGCTGCAGTCACTGTAGAGCGCTAATCACGGCCGTGGAGTAGGATCAGACAACGCACCTCCGTTAGAAACTTGGAGGAACCAACTGCACCCAAGGTAGTTCTTGGTGCTATTTCTGACGGGCCCGGCATCACTGCACATCGATAGCTGGCCCTAAGTGTGACATACTCTCTTCTTGTTGGACCACGAGTTGGGGGTCGGGCTTGCATATTGAGTGAGCATTGGCATCGAGTGGCAGTCGTCTTGCATGATGCGGTGCTGAGATGTCACAGGTGGATGCTTGTGTGATGGATTCCCTTTCGGTAGAGAGCACACAGGTGGTATCCCTCACACAGTAATGGTGACTTACATGTGCCTGCAAGACCAACGGTGTGCAGCATATGGCCATGGAATGGGAGTTGAGATTGTTGGGCTGCTATCACCGCCCGCGACCTGCATGAGCAGTTTGGGCACATCTTTTGCCCAGGAGGGACACCGAGGTCCTGTGGAGAGCGAGTAGGCACACATACAAATATTGGGAACCTCGGGCTGGATACTGGACTTGTGATGGATACCGGATGGAGGAATCGATGTAAAGATGCCGTCGTGTGGAACATGGGGTTGGGCTCAAAGATACCGGAAGGCAGAAATGAGACTGTTGCGCGCTGCAGATAGCTCCAGAGTGAAGCAATGTCTGCAGTACAACAAGGAGGCATGGAGCAATCGAAATGAAGTAATAAGGTGGAATGACAATCGCAACACCTCATCCAGCAGCCTGGTGACGCCACAACTTCTTCCAAGGGGACAGTACCACTGCCACCGTGCATCTCTACCTGTGTTTCAAAGCGACAACTTCAACGATTCTCCCCTGTGTCTTTTGTACAAAATGCACAGCCCACCATGTCATCAAAATTGCTGCCATGCCATCAAGAGTACAAATCCCAAAAGTGAACATTTCCTACACGCGAAACAGTCAATTGCGTATCAAATGATTATGACACCAGTGTGCTGCCAGGTACCAGGGTTGCAAGCCTGCAGCTGCGAAAAGATGCCGACAGGGCTTTGCTGACCGCTTCTCCAATACTCCTAACACTACATGCAATCCTCTCTCTTCTTGCTGCCACAGCACAGGCTTTGTTCGCTCCAACAGCACGTCTTTCCAAAGGCAGTCCACAACAAATAGGCAATGTCCAGAGGTCTGCACCCTGGAGAATGGCTTTACTGGGGACGCCACCTTCAGCTCCAGCAAGTTGTGACTACACCCCAGGCCACAGGCTTCCTCTGCCCAGGACTTGTTGTCTGGTGCAAGTCCACACAGTCATTCGCCTTCACCGGCTCGCTGTCCCTGCAACCTGTCTCTCCGTGTTGCCAGGCGTCGACAACTGTTTACAATGGGGCCGCACCAGGCGAAGATTCATTCCTGCCATTCGCTCCCACGCCGTTTGTCCGTGGACTTGGCTGTGAAGGACGGGCAGCTAGCGATTTGCTATCGATCCCTGAGGCTGAGGGTTGGATATCAGTGGTGCCCGCACCATTCACAGCCCTCACGGGCTGCTGGGCCGTCCTTCCGTTGCCTTCAGGCTGCGCTGCTCCATTCCCAGGCTTCCCTTGGAGCTGCACGCCTTCGTCAGTCGAAACAAGCCGACTGGGAGGCCTTGAAGCAGCGTGGCCAGCAGCAGCAGGTTGCTTGGTGGCAAGTGGTGATCTGGTGGAAGGTACTGCATCACTGTCTGCCCGATGGGGAGGCCGAGGGGGCAGCCCACTGGGCCCTACCTTGGGCTTGCCAGCCTCAGGCCTTGGCGATGGACTTCCAGGAGCAAACTGCCTTGGTGACCTCCCTGGTGTAAGGGGTCGAGAGGATAATCCAGATTGGTGTGCTTGTCGTCCTTGATCTGGCAGAATCTGTCTCGGAGACTTTCCTGGCAGGGACTGCCTTGGAGACTTTCCAGGCGGGGCCTGCACCGGAGGGAGCTGCCTTGGAGATTTTCCTGGCAGGGACTGCCTAGGAGATTTTCCAGGAGGTGCCATAGGAGGGAGCTGTCTTGGGGACTTCCCAGGCAAGGGCTGTCTTGGCGATTTCCCAGGCTGCTGGTACACCTTGGTTCCAGGATCGGGCAGTGCGGTCCTTGGGGACTTACCAGGCAGCGCAGGCACCTGCCTTCCTTGCTCTGGCTGAACCTGTCTTGACGACTTGCTTGGAGCGAGTTGCCTTGGAGATTTTCCAGGTTGGTAGTATGGCTGGTCTCCTTGGTTTGCAAGGGCCTGCCTTGGAGATTTGCCAGGAAGATAGTCCCTTGGGGATTTGCCAGGGTGCTGATGCACTTGGTCCCTCAGATCTGATGAAAGCTGACCAGAAGATTGGCTTGGCAACAACCGCTGCTGCGGAGATTTACCCGGAAGATTGTCTCTTGGAGACTTGCCAGGAGCACGCAGCCTGGTTTTCTCTGTGTTTATATATTCATTTCCTTTAACAGGAACAGCTGCCTCGACCTGAGTCGCCAATGCCTGCAAGCACAAATCAAATGTCAAGTATTGTAAACTGGGAGGTTGTCATTGTATACAAATGCAAATGCTCGTGCTGTTACCTTGCCCCCCACCCCACCCCACCCCCACCCCCACCCACTCACCCCTCCAACCCAACCCCACCCACACACAGCCAGAGCCACGGCACACAAACCTACCACAGTACATACCGTCCACACCAAGAATACATTTCTAATTCTACACGAACATTCTTTAGAAGTACAATTTTGCAACCTTAAATCTTTGCAGCCCAGAGGGAGTCACAAATGGACCAACAACGTATCTTTGTTCTTCAACACAAGGTACACATAAAGCAGCTGCAATTGTGTGAACTCTCATAGCCTCGCCAACACAGCAATCATCACCCAGGAACAAGCAACCTACCTTGGGCTGCTCAAGCAACCTGGATTTTTGTCCCAATTCTGGCCACCAGGATGGTTTTCGGAACCAATCAAGAATAGCAGGTTCAGCGGGCTTTATTATCTCTGGCTCTGGCTCTGGCTCTGGCTCCGCCGCCTTCCTTGCCCTTCTGTCAGCTTCACTCAGTGCATTCTTAGCCAGCTCATAGCCAGCAAAGTTCATGGCACCAAGTGGGGCGATCCAAATTGCCCTAGGAAGAGCTCCTGCAGAGTTCAACCACACAAACAAACATTTTCACACACGGGAAGGGAAAGCAAAGGCCTGACAAAGCAGAACACAATGTCCATGACAGTGGACAAGACCAACAGCACAAACATGGCACACAGGCCTTCACACTCTCATCGTTGACACAGCCAAATAACAACATTCAACTGAACAACACCACAGCTAAGGTTGTACCACAGGCTATTTTACATAAAAGTCTACTCAAGTCAAAGTCCACCAACCGCACTGCAACAGCAGTTTCCATGGAACTGACACATTGCGAATTTTCTAAACTGGTTTCCCTTCCTTTGGTGTGAATTTCTCTTCTTCCTTTCCTGTGGGCACTTGGGAGCAGCTAGTGATTTCATGCCACAAGGGCAAACCTTCTACAGTTGAATGTTGGGCACCCCCACCGTACAAGGGCATCGACATTTCAGATGTTAACAAAAGTCATCAACATAGATTTGCCACAGCACATTCGCCCACCTTTAAACAGAGCACCAAAACCCTCCACTCTCAAAATATCAATAAGTATTTTTGACACTGACACTTCTTGCCCAGCTGCTGCGGTCATGATCCTTGTCTTCATGACGTCTGCAGGAGTGGTGACGATTGCGCCCAACGCTCCAGACAGGGCACCAACCATCAGCGTCTCCCATGACTTCAGGTCCCTCCCAATGCCACCAAACATCTCTCCACGGTACAGTTTCTTCAGCTGTTGGTAGAACACCATCCCAAATACGTAGAATGGCACCTCTCGAGAAAGCGTAGCACCAGTCCCCCGAAACAGCCTGCGCAGCAATGTTTTGGAGTGTAAATTGCTGTTCTTGTTGGGGTATTCTTGTTTCCTGCTACAAAAACATTGAATAGGAAACGATTTGCTGTTGCAGCTCAACAAATTCTCTCCATGTTCAAACAGTATGAATAATGGCCTCATACCAAGGGATGAAAGCACCCATATGTCCACAACACTGAAGCCCCATCCACAAGCTGAGACTGGTATGGTCCACCTGAAATCATGTCAGAGATGGAAAAAGGATGGACACAGGCAAAAGCAAAAACATAAGGGGAAGAAGTGTGTGTTGCAATTTAAAGGGAACACACCCCATAGATTCCCTGCCTCTCGCTGTTTGGGCTTCCACAGCTGGCAGCTACAGCAAAAATGCAGTCTGAGTGGCATTGTGGAAGTTTTGGAACATGCACGAACAGCCCCGCCAGCCACACATACAGTGATGCCATTCGTGCCAACAATGTTGTCAACCTGCAGCCGGCCAGGCAAGGAGCCATCGTGGGTGCAAGCGCTTCCCACAAGCAAATTCGCGAGGGTTCAGTTGTGACAACCACATTTCACTTACCCCTTGGGTCCATCCGCCTTTACTGCTAAAGTCAGAGCTTGGGAAACATTGGTGTGCTGCCCAACTTGCAACCGCTGTTTCAGGACCTCGCAGGGTATTCGAAACGCTGTCCCCAAGATTGTGCCCACACCCGAGGCCAAGCCCTGGAGCTGCAAAGGAACAGAAACCAAGGGTGTTGTGATGATCATCTTGACAGCATTCACCACAGACGTTTAAGCCAAGAGGGGCAGCCAATCCACAAAGACAACTACCCTATGGTGTCAGCTGCCTGCCCAGCCACATCACAATCTGTGGCATGTTTCTGAAACATGGGATGATGCATGAGTGATGCCGCTGCATTTTTTCCTTGCCCAGGGCAACTACTGGCCACAAACTGTGCCAAACAGCACCATATTAGACAGGCAAAGATCTGCATGCCACTGTTCATCATGTTACCCCCCTGTGGAAAGCACAGATTGGCTCTTGGTTAAGCTACACAGAAGTACTCATTCCTCCATTAAATACTTGCACAATCTCACAGTTCTGAATAGACCTGAGACAAAGTCCTCACATTTGACGTGCACTTACATATAATGAAGTTGCACGTTGCAAATCCTGCTTGTCTGTGTATGAAACAGCAGAACAAGGCAACCCCAGGGTCTTCAAGCATGCCAATGGCAGCCTCCCAGGAGACAGCCTTCACTTGCACGATCTTTCCACAATGGGTACACACCTGTACTTCTGCAGCCCCGCCTGTTACTGTGCTCAAGATCTTGAAGCATCCCTCGTATGCACACATCCTGACGCCGTGGCTGAGACCTGACCCAGCAGTTGCAGGAATAAAGCCCCTGACAAAGTCCAGCAGATGGAACCACACTCAAACAGGATCAAGAGCCAATGCTACCAGTACCAGTCTAGAGTAAGGTGTATGCAAATAGGTACTTTTGCACTATTCAAGGTCATTCATTGGTTGCACTGCAGCAGTACAATAGCAGCAGTACTGTAGTACTGAAGGTAGGAATAGCTACAAGGTAAGTATCCTCCATCTAGGTGCGTACATTTGTACCAGTGCCGATCAGCTCGTTTCAGGTTAATGCTTCACAACAAGGTAACTACTTCATACCCAGGCAACTGCCATTTGGTCAGCTCTTACACAATATCATGGTGTGCTGATGACGTAAGAAGCCACTGGCCTTGGACGTTACCAGTTTATGTTTCCGATGCTCACGTACACACCTGTACAGGGCCTTGGCACCTATGTTGGGGACCGACCGAACGACAGACAATGCAGAGATGCCAACCGAAGACTGAATCCGTGTCTTTAAGGTGTCCACAGGGTGCATCAGGAAAGTTGAGGTTGCCGACGCAACTCCACCAGCCAGAGCTGCAGTCAGCAGCATCTTTGTGGTGTTTTCCCCTGCTTGGGCAGGGAGACCTGAGCAAACCAGACAGCCCTCATAACCCACTTCTGTAAAAATCATTACCCAAAACCCCCTGGCGACCAGAGACTCTCGGCTGTCACCACGTCAAAGGTACGGGGGCAGAGATCCAGTCACGCTTCAACAAATGAAAGCGAAGAAGTTGCACAAAATCCCCACCTACATATTCAGATTCTGTTCATGTTTAGATCGACAAGAACTTGGCTACCTGGTTGGAAATTTCCACCTTTTGACAACAGCTCATCACATCTGCTCAGGACGTTGCCCCTCTCAATTTCTTGAAGAAAAACTAAACTACACAATCATGACCACCCATAATTGACGTGTCCAATACAGGTTCCACAACCTTGGCAAACAATGCCACCTTAGCCCTGCACGTACCAATTGGCACCATGGTGGCTGACTCAAACCACACACGGCTTGGATCAACTGATTCCCTCAGTTTGCTCTTGGGAAGCAGTATAGCAAAGTTTCGAAAACTGCCATATGAAACAAAGCCATCGTCCTCACTGCCAATCGCTCTGCCCAATCACACAGAAGGTGAGCACAACAGCAGCAAACTGTTTGCAACATGGACACTATCAAACCATCACTGTAACAAATGTCCAAAATAAAGATTGCTTGTCTGCAACGAGAGCACTGGCACACACGGACACATACCAAGCACAGGCCTTGTTACCATGCTGCATCTGGGACAATGATCTGTCAAGAGAGGTTTGCCGCCAGGCAGCAATTCACAGCTGCAATCCAGTTTCTCCAGAACATCTGCACGCCAAGGTTAGAGTGCTGCTGCCACAAACAGACAAGGGTCAAAGCAGCGCTGCAATGTGCAAGTTCACGATCAGCTCAGGTTGCCACCTGATCACTGAAAGACAAGAAAATCGTGACAAGCACTGGCCCTGCAAGTCCATGCCTCACACACCTGAGCATGGCCTTTGCATTTGCATCAGTAGCTGACAGCCCAAGCTTCTTCAGGGAATCTGGAGGCAACAAACCAAGGGAACTGGCGATCAGGATTGCTCTTTGCCAACATTTGTCATCCATCAGCTGTGCAGCCTCCCATCTCACAAAATGACTGCCATAAGCTTGCAGAAAATTACACACAGCCTCCAAAGCGTGCATTATGCAGACAGTGCCAGACAGAGGAGAACATGAGACGGGCATACATCCAAGGGCTCGGACATGGTTGCAATCCCTCATCATCTGTGCATGTGAATGGTTGCAAGACCATTCAACAGGTCTCAGGAATGCTCATCAGATTCCATCAACAAGCCATGAAGCAGCATTTTCTTCATCACTAGCAGTTTCACATTCACAACAGCTGTTGACTGGTGGCTTACTTATGCCCGTTGCAATTGGGTCAATCATGTCCTTGACAAGTTTCATATCATTACAAAGAGGGATATTTCCAGCTTTCTCAGATTCTCATTCATAGTGATGATACCACAGTACAGCTGCTTTTTGACCACAGCAAGAAGTTCAAGCAGGCACTGCACATCCATGGTCATTTGGCCCAAAGATTGTGCAGTGTCGGCGGAGGATATACAACATACAAATGAATACTGTTGAAAAGAACAAGTCTATGCACACGGCAAAGAACACAAATGACAAGAACATTTGTTCAATGCATTTACCAGCATGCAACTGGAACATTTGTACCTAAGGGGAAGCAGAGTTCACTACCAAAGGACAATAGAATGGCGCGAAAAATCACAAGTCCAAAACGAGCAAATGGCTTGGGACGAAACTTGCAGCATGCACATTTCTGGTGGCACCGGTTGTGCAAACGTACGACGCTACAGACTTTTTGATCTCCAGGTCAGTCCATGACCAGCTGTGATGTTGTGCTTAATGATGCATGAATGCTGACAGCAAGTTGTACCGTACTTCTGCTGGAGAAGGTGCAGGAAGTGAACACCTTGACAGCCAGCACATGTTTGGCATTCCATTTACAACAGCATCTTTCACTGCTAATTTCCTGTGTCTAGGCAACAATTAGGATGTGGCAAAGTGGCGCTACGGATAGGCAGTGGCATTCCAACAACGATGACAACAGGGCCCCTCACCCTTGATTCCCACAACCTCTACTTGCCCTCTTTGATTCACAGTTAGCTGTGTAAAGGCTCTGAGCATCTCCGACTCACGCTCATCCACCACAGCTTTGAACTCGTCATAGCTGGTGGGCAACAAAAACATGACAACGGTCACCACAGGTGTATGCACTGAAAACGAAGATGCCATCACACTTCATGAACAAATGGATGCCTCCAATTGCAAGTGCGGTTTCAAGTGCAGAAACCACAGAAACGTCCAACAGGTTGTTATGAGGGTCGTTATTCTCAATTATGGAACATGCACTGTGCTGCGCAATAAACATTGGCTGAAGATGTTCCCGTTCCAGTGACATGCACTTTGGTTGATAACACCCCATTGCGGAGTCAGCTCCACAGGTTCGTGTCCCTTGCATGCAAATTGGTGGATCAGTCTTCACCTTGACGGGTCGTGTCTCCAAAGGGAATATGACTTTTGGGGAACATGTCAGAAACAAAAGATGGCCGTTTTCCTACATGGTTCACTCTTGAAACTAGTCAACTCTCCCCCCACCACAGTTCACTATTGAAAAAATTGCTGAGCAAATTCCAACTGCTCAATTGGCCTGTATATGTGATCGATACAACGCATTGGGCCTCACACACACTGGGAGCTTCTGAGCACTGATCGCTTCATCGCTGGGAATCAAGCCAACAAAACTCAATTTGCTGTGAGACCAATCAGGCCAAAGCTGCATGTGGCCTCGGCGGTGGCAGTACCCTATTGTCTTGGACCACCATCTGCCACCCCTCGCGCGGTGCACAAACTCTCGGGCGTAAATTTCAGGAAGTTTCCTCTTTCGCATGGCAACTTTCATGTCTTCCAAAGAGACCTTGCCGTCCCCATCACGATCGAGTTCTTCAAAGAATTTAACCCCTGTCAGCACACGCAAAGGAGTCGTCTTCACCGGACTGGAGAGAATGCAGCAACCGTGGCACGCAATCATCTGCACGGACGCGAAATTTGGCGTGCAGTGTCGCCAATGGGGTGTCAAAGCCATTCAGGTCAGGAATCGCACGATGGCCATGGGGCATGCTGCGCCTAAGTATCCGCACATCCAAAGCCTGCTCCGCCATCCCCAAAGCGGATTCGATCTGTACAGAAAAAGGGCTCCTGAATTCCGGCTGAGACGCCGCAGAAACTGCGTCGGACGGGCACAGCAATCGCCGTTCGCAGCGGTGCGTCACTTCGCCACCACCACCCGGACGTCAACAGCCCTGAAAGGCGCACTGCAACAGGCCGTTCACCCCAAATTGGCGCTGCATATTCCACGGATCCCACATCCTCACGGCCCACCTTCCTCCTCCGTGTACTTAAAAAAATCCTGCACCGTCATCAGGCGCTTCTTGTCCGGGTGGCCCGGCGGACTCAGGACCACCCACAGCGGCGTGGGGAATTGAAACTTGGGCAGATCCCCGAATGATATCGCCGCGAAGCGCCCAACGGAATGTCCCAGCATCCCCACGCCCGTCCAGCCGATCTTTCGGGCCAGCGCCGCGATCCCGGCGAAGAATTTTTTCCCATCGCGCCGACGCGATCGGATGCGCCGCCCGGCGCCCCTCCCCCCGGGCCGTGCCAGCCGCGGCATGCCTCAGGGCCCCCCGGGGGGCGGCAGCGAGAGGGAGGGGGCTTGGGCGGGGAGGCGGTCGCCGAGGCGGTGGGCGGCCCCCGCGAACCTTGGCCACAGGGGGCGCGCCACCTGGTTTGCAGGTCCCAACACGGCGCCAGCCTGGGCGCAAGATGGAGCGCATTGAGAGCATGTGGCGATAATGATCAAATGTGATTGGTGGGAGACCGCACCAGGATCCTGCGTGTCGCGTAACAGCAGCGGCTCCAGCTGTGATCGCCATCAGCCTCTCAGCCTCACAATCGTGGTGACCATCAGGCTTGGTCTTTACGTTGACGGCACCGTTCCTGCGGTTTCACGGTTTTACACGCGAACACACGTAAACAGAGAAACGCCTATTCTTGCGGCCATACTCACGCGTTTTTGCATCGAAGCAGCCAGGTAACATGATGAAGTCGCAAACGTTGATCAGCCCGCGGCCCTCTCGAGCACCCGCAGCGCAGCATCCACCTCGCCATCGGAAAGGGCAACGACATCATCATCAAACAAAGGGCCGTCCTCAGCACCCTGCAGCGCATCTGGCTGCCACTCCTCGGAATCCCTGGATCTGTATGTCCTGGCCCAATGTATACAGGGCCCATAGTTACACAGTTTTGCGCGTTTTTACATATAAAAATATGGAGAATATTTTTACGCATAAATACACGGTGATCACGCCGTAATGACGAATCCTGGTCATCATCATCAAGGAACGTTACATATCAGGGCGAGGAGGTGGCCATCAGTCCCTATTTCGCCCGAGCAAAGCAGCGTTCATGATTTGTTCCATGAGAACACATGATATTGCCGAAATCTGACCACCGAGTTGCTCTGCATCAGAACACACAGATTCGCAGTATTCGGTATGATCAAACTGGCGTCAGTGGGCCGGCAGCAGTGCCCTGATAGAAGGGCAAGGTTTCAAAATTCGCGCCATCTCTGTCATGACAATGAAGGCAAAAATTGGCGGACATTGGCACACTACCATACAAAGCTGTCGGCAAATTGATTAGCACATGGTGAGAGATGTCACAGAAGTGTTCTGATGCAGTTCACGGGTCAGAGGCAGCAGCTTCGCTGAATGTTCATTTCATATCACAAGATTCAACATTTGGTCAGTGTGGCACAGCACGCGACAAGAGCCAGAACAACAACGCGGTCTACTGTTTTTGAAGGTCGCATATTATAGCTTACATTAAAAATAGATGATTAAGATTATTGCACGACTTGGCGCCCCGTTTGGCCCAGAATTCAGCAGATGTATCGTGCAAACAAATCACCAAAGGCTGAGAATGAGTGAGAATATTCTGGTGAAAACCATACAAGGAGGAGACCACATCAGTGCACCCCATCGACGAAAGGTCAACGTAATCATGCGCCTGCCCGACACATCGCGCTGACATGCATCATGCCAATGTTGGAGAGGCTGTGCGCTGCCAAAATGTATCTTTTGTAAGACGACATGCCGGACTGCTGATTTGAGCAACGGGAAACGAAAGCAACGCAAAAGTACAAGTGAACCTGCTCAAGAATGCAGAACGGTGTTTCAGGCAATTTTGTTGGGAAAATTAGAGCAACGGCTTTGATTGCATAAGGCTGGCCATGCCAAATTATGGCACCAAGGGAAGCAATGGCAAACGGGAGTGCAGCATTGTGGATCATGCCATCGACAGTAAGAGACAATGAATGCCATCAATTTGCATTTCAGCCGTGCACCAGGGCAGCAGAATATTCATGCAACTGTGAGGTTACACTGAACTCAACTGCAGCTCATGATGCCCAATCTCATTGATCAGAAAAACGACTCAAGATGTCGACACGTTATACGTTTGACTCCTCAACGGCAGCCGCAAGGAAGGCCGTCTGAATTGGCATTGGCGTCCAAGTTAAGATGACGTAAGAATAACCCAGAATGAGCTGCATGGACACGTGGTGTCATTTCTTTTCTAATTTAGCGTTTGATGGGTTCTATATTGTTTTCTATTGGCACTTGACAGCTTGAATGTCGACATGATCTGCTTACTGAATAAAAATCAGAGGTGGTATATATACTGCCATGAACTAGCACAGACAGAAAGGTCGTGGATGCGCTGGATGAGTAACGTCGTGTGGCTCCAATTGTCATGGTGGCAGCTGCTCGAAGTGCGGCAGCGTTTTTTTTTCGAATCTGTTGGGTCAAAGTGTAGAGTGTTGAAGCGGCATTTTTTATGCAACTTAAGCTGCGGGTT
The DNA here is from genome assembly GCA_905146915.1 of Ostreobium quekettii. Classification (NCBI taxonomy): domain Eukaryota; kingdom Viridiplantae; phylum Chlorophyta; class Ulvophyceae; order Bryopsidales; family Ostreobiaceae; genus Ostreobium; species Ostreobium quekettii. The sequence goes on along the minus strand of CAJHUC010003113.1, from coordinate 23,171 downwards.
GTGCGGGATTCATTAGCAGAAAAAGGACCAAATAACACTTATTGCGAACACATATATATGCATACTATCAGCGTTCGGCACGCTAAAAACACGGAAATGACCCAAACCAGTAAGCTTTGTGCACATTTGAACACGTGTTATTTGGCCCTTTTTCCCAGTGATTGATGCAATACTTGCAGGTGGATTATGTGAGCGGATCGTAACAGCTTACAAAAGTGGGATACATGTTCAGGGATAGGGCGGGCGGGCTGGGAATCTGATGTGAACTCCAAGAATTGATAGGATATTTTAAGGCTCAAAACGGATTTGATGAGGTGTCATGTACGAGGTGAGAACGGGCTATTTTGAGTGGCAGCCGCAACATGTTCAGCGCCGCAAGATTGCGCAGCGGAGCGAACAATAGTTTGTGAAGTTTGAAGCACCTTGCTGGCTTCCTCTGTGTGCGCCACTTCTGCACACAGACTGCGGCGTGTAGCCCGACTAGTCTGGCTTCGAATCCAGCTTTTTTCGTTCCCAAATTTTCGAGTTTTGGCGCAGCACCTCCATGGTATTCTCATCGTTCGAGTTGCATGGGTTTCTGAGTGAATCTGCATGAATCGTTGCGGCTTTTTTCAGCTTTTCTCTCCATACCCGCTCAGTTTGCATGCGCCTGGATGTCCGCAGCCCACGGGATGTTTCTGTCTGGATTTTGGTGGTGGAATCCCCAGTAACATGCATGCAAAGTGCTGGGGCATCCCTGATGCGTTCCCTGTTTGCCAACGAATGCAGATGATTACGGGGCAAAGCAGATGTGTACTGCGTGCAGATTGTATATGGTGCGATACGAAAGAGCGAAGTATATGACAGCATAAGCACAAAACGTGATTTGTGAAAACGACAATCCAGCCCCCTTTTGATGAATTTATTCTCCCCGTTATGACACAACTCATGCTGCTTTGGGAGCTGCTGTCGATCTTGACACGCTGAAACACCCAATTGACGCTGGGATGCAGCCGCATTCCCCCCGTCCCCTTTCCTCTTTATCTTCCACAAATTCTGCCTCTGTCACTGAGCGACGGTAATTGGAAGCACGAAGCAAGTTTCCAGCACAGGAAAGGAAGAGTCCTTTGCTTCCCCAAAACAGTGCCGACAGTTGCTGTCGACACCGTTTGGGGAAGCAATGGACTCTTCAAAAAGAGCGAACAACCAGAAAATGACAAAATTCACGTAATCCAAAGCGGCGACGTCGCCGGGAGATGTGCCCTTCAATATTGCGGGGCTTCCGCCTACGTCTGCGTAGGGGACCTGGACATCGCAGCCTCGTGAAGGTGGTTCCGCTTGAGACAAACTCAAACACAACGTCTGGCCATTGAAGGTCAATATCCCGTCAAAGTGAGGGCGTCGGTGCTGAAAGCATGGTCTCCCGGAGGGACAGAGCGAGTCCGCGCAAGATCGACAATACGTTGTTCGGTTATGAGTCACCTCCCGACCAGCGCACTCCACACAGGGACGTTTTGAAGTGGGTCCAAGGACTGGACCTATCGCATCCATTGCGCAATGTGAGGAGGTAACGGAAGAAGCAATGTCCATTGTTCTTTGGGATCCATGGGCATAGGATCGCAGCTAACGGATACATTGTAATGCGCCTGCTGTGCTTGATTCTGTAAAGGGTCACGTGTGCACGTGGGCAACGCCGCAGGTGGTACCCCCCTGCAGCGCGAGGACATTGCATTTAGCGTTGGAGATCCGCCTTGGATTCCCTCCAATGTTTTGCACACTACGGAACTGGGAGACTATCCACTTGTCGCAGAAAACAAATGCACCTGATTGGTGCTGCGTATAGCCAAAGGCCTTCATCCCAGTCCCGTGGTCCGTTTGGTGCACTTCATTTCACCAACTGTGCAGCGGCAGTGCACATCCTTGCATCTTCCTACGAGCTCCGGAAGCAAATTAACTACGGTGAGCAGATTACAACACAGTTCGGCAAGTGTAGCGATCACATCGAAGCTTCTGAGCGGTGTTGAATTTGTGCCTAGGGACCTGACCAACGGCTTCATGGCTGCTGAGATTCTGAGTCGCTACTTTCCGGTATGCACCGATTTCACAGGTATCGCAAATATCTCACATTCGCTTCAAGGGATCCGCGGCGGGGAAGGAGTCTTGTACCTGATTGCCTCCTCCTGCACAAAGCGCCGCTTTAGAACACAAGCATTTGCCATTTCACACTTTTAAACCAAAGATAATGTCATCCAGAAATAGCGCAGAGAGCACATAGGGATCAGGCCGACATCTTTGAAAGAGATGTTGCCATTGGTGACTGGAATGTGCATCAATAGTGGAGCGTTTTATGCCGTGGGCGGCATGCTGCCATGGGCGGTGAGAATGTTTGTGCCTGTAACCTCGTGCTCCTGCTGCCATCCTTTGATCCCCAGCTTGTTCTCGCAGCAAGACGTCCAAATGCATTCATTTGAGAATGCAACGTGCTCGCATTACAAGAAAGACAACTGGGAGCAGATCCGCCGACTGATCGCCAAGAAAGGGATGGATGTTCCCGACAACCTGATCGATGGCACCATGAGCGGGCAGTACGGAGCCGCAGCGGATTTCCTGGACTTGCTGTACGAGATCTTGAACCAAAGAAAGTGAGCGCTTGTCCCACACAATAACTTTGGTCATCTCCAGGCACGCCAACGCCACGAGGAGGCCGTATCCTCCTTCCTGCACGGTGCCACAAACTGTGTGAGGATGCAAGAAATCATGGAAGGGCCTCGTAAGCAAGAGCCACGCAGATGGCAAGTGCTGCTGTGTCTTTAGTCAGGATGCAATGGCGGCAAATCCAGCGCCGATGAATTGCCTCGTCGGTCACCGGCGCAACAGCAGTCGTTGATGGCACAGGCGCCTTCACTGACCACTTCGTCGGTGTCGCAATCGTGACCGCCATGCACGTCAAACACTGTCTGCTTGGTTTCCACGCCCATCATCGCCTACCAGGTGCACGGGCTGTGTTTTGTCATTTTGTGACAAATGTAAGCCATGGAGTTTGATGATGACGTCAAACACGCGGCGTTTCGCAGGCTTCCCGAGCCGGAGCCACTTCCAACAGATTTCCAGCCACAGGCAATGGCAGGACTGATGGAGCCTGGTGGGTATACTGTTCTGAGGGCGATGGATGTGGATGTTGGATTGTTTCGCACACAAATGCACAAGAGCTGTCGCAGAGACCGTGTGCTCAATTTCATGGTCACCCATAAGAATCCTCCCGGAGTCTCCCTTCCTTGGTTGTTTGCTGATGAATTCGCGTCGGCACATCACACGTGGCCAGGATGGTAAGAGGGCCGCCGCCCCTTGCCTTCGACGCCTGGCCGTGTACCTCATGTCCCCACAGCTGACCAGATGAAGGAAAGAGCGACTTGTGCTGCTGTGGAGCAGATTCCTCGGACGCAAACAAGCAGGAGGGGCGCATGGGAGGGCGCAGAGTGACAAAGAACGTGAAAGCCAGCGCTGGAGTGGAATTCGGGAATATTAACATAAAGACAGTGCCGGATGCAGCCGCTCTTCGTCGAACAATGGCGTCAAACACGGGTGGCGCCACGGCGGGGTCGTGATTGGAGTGGCTGTCTGCAGAGCGTGCCCTACGCCTTTGCATCCACGTCCCGCGCAGGGCATCTGGGAGGTCTCTGTATTCCATGCTCATGGCTTGTACAGGTTGTAAAAGTAAGATGGGTGACCGCAACTGGTGCAATTGTCCAGGCCCAGGGACCAAAATGCCCAGTACAGAGTGCTGGGCAGCACAAGCCAGAGGTACAAAGAAGAGTGGTGATGGCATAAATGCACTACTGGTGGGTTCTCGAAGGCCTGGTGGCTGCTGTTACGTCAGGATTTGTGCATTCAGCGATTCAGACACGACCCCCTTCGACCGCAAGGTCTATTCCAACTGAGTGCAGCCATGGGGCGTTCTGCGAAGCCTGCCACTGGCGTCGCCAATGGCCCGCGGTGGGATGGGAAATTGACTGCAAATGGGATCATGACAGGTTTGCAAACAAAACAAGGCGTCCATACCGAGATGGCTGTATGAGGTGCCCAATCTCTCAGGGAAAGGGGGACAGGGGCAGCGGGAGGAGGAATCTGCACAGGGGACATATCTGTGTACTCTGCAGTGTCATTGCACAAGCCCCATCTCCTTGCCCACTCCCCAAGTTTTGGCAGTTTCAGACATGCAATGTTACCAAGCTTCACAGATCATACATGATGAGCCACTTGACACGAAGCTACCCACTTGCAATGATAAGCAAACCCAGCTGCCTTTTGCTGCAGAGTATGCACACTTCCAAAGATACAACAACCTGCATAATGGCGTGGTTGAGTCTCTTTCTGACAACTGCTTGCCCAGAAATGTCCAACCCACCTGCATGTCTGTCCTAAAATCTACACAATGCAGTTTCCCAGCCCTGGCAGTGGCTGCAGCTAAGGTAAACAAAAATTTCGACTCCAAGGTTCATGAGTCACTCTCGTTTCCACGTAAGGGTCGTTGGAACCCTCTCAATACAGCAAGGCAGATTTGAAACAACTCGAATGCTGGACATGCTCAACCAAGTTCTGCTCTCAGCTCAATGTATGGATATTCACAACTATGCTGGTGCCAGGACTGGAACAACGGCCTACATCAACCAGCTAGCATCCTCAAAGAGCTGCCAGGCAAGCAGGCTGTCCCTGTAATCTAGAACCAGTGCCAGCTGGAAGGGTATCTTTTCTACTCAAAACTTGGTTTCTTTGCTGTGGACCTCCACGTTCCTCAAGCATGTGCTGCACAATGGCAGCATCACCAACAGCACTCATGTCTCACAAACCCCTACCAATGCTGTGCTTTCGACTAGCAAGACAATGCATCGCTGCGTCCTAAAAAAGAATCGTTGTTTCCTTTCCGCCACCCAGTTCATATACCAAATCCAGTGCCTCTGTGAGGGCAATCTGGCCAAAGCTGGTGATGTAATTCTGGTTCAGCTTCAGCTCCTTGACAGCACCCTCTGCATTTGCTTTCAAACTTTGTGCCAGAGCACAAGCCCCATCGTCCTTGATCTCATTGTAACCCATGTCCAGCTCAGCGAAATGCAGATTGTCATGCTCTTTCATGCTCCTAGCGATGTGCACAGCCCCCTCGTCACCAAGGCTATTTCCTCTCAAGTCCAAGGTCGAGATCGTCGTGTTGAACATTATCAAGTCCCCTATCGCCTTTGCACCATCACCGCTGCCAATTTTGCACCACCCCAACTTCAGGGCGTCAAGCTTGAGGTCATACTTTGACACCTCCGCCACTGCCTTGGCGCCCTCGGGGCCCATTGGATTGTAACTCAGCTCCAGCGCCTTCAAGTTTTTACAGTCCCTGATGGCACTGGCCATGGCCTTTATCCCATCGGCCCCAACATTGTTGCCCGCAAAATCAAGCGATGTCAAAGATTCACTTCCTTTCAGCGATCCTGCTATCTTGTACATCCCGCCATCCCCAATGTCGTTGTTGTACACATCCAGCTCCACAAGCTGCTTGGCTTCCAGGAGCTTGGCCACGCTGTCCGCCCCCTCCTCCGTCATCCGATTGTTGCCAAGGTCCAGCACCTTGGTCGGCCCGCTCCTCTCAATCAGGGCGTCGCAAATGCTCTTCACGCCCGCATCCCCGACATCATTCCCCTGGAAATACACCTCCTCCAGAACCGTGTTCAGCTTCAAGGCCTGGGCGAGCGCCGACGCACCCATGGGCCCCAGGTAGTTGCCACCCAGGCCCAGCACTTTGAGGGACCCATTCTCAGTCAGCGCCTCCGCGAGCGCCACGGCGCCCTCGTACTCGATCCCGTTGTTGTTCAGCTCCAGAGACGTCAACGTGGTGTTGACCTTGAGCATCTCCGCCAGGGCCGCCGCGCCCTGGTCGTTGATGTTGTTCCCGCTAAGCTTGAGCGTGGTCACGTGGGCGTCCCCGGCCAGGTAGTTGGCCATGATGGCCGCCCCCTCGTCCCCGACGTTGTTGGTCGACATGGACAGGACCTGCAGGGTGTCGTTGGACTTCAGCACCTCCGTCAGGTGCGTGACGCCCACCAGGCCCATCCCGTTGTTGGCCAGGTCGATGTCCCTGCACACAGTGTTGAACGCCAGGGCCTCCACAACATAGGCGCATCCCTCGTCCCCTAGATTCTTCGCAGACATGTCCGCGCTGGCCTGGCTCTGGATGGTGCCCATCAGCTCGTCCAGCCGGGTGGCGGCCTCCTTCTGGAGCCGCTTCTTCTCGATCCCCTCCTGCAGGCTTTTCCAAATTCCGCCCTGGGATTCATCCCCCTCGCCCTCCCCCTCCGCATCCTTTTTTTCGCCCTTTTTACCGGTCAGTCCCCGAAAGACGACAAATGCTCCGGCGGCCACTACCGCCCAGCACGCCCCCACCGCGACCGCGGTGCCGGCCCCCGGTCGCGCCACGCCAACGGGGGCCAGATTGCCCCCGGAGTGCACCCCTTGGCTTGCCACCATATCCGCGGAACGCGCAGAAGAAGATGCCCCCGCGTAATCCGCATTGTAAACCTCCTCAGCGGCTGCCATTTCGACCCCATCCTCGACGGGTCGAGTCTCAGACCCATTCGCGGACTGCTCCATTGATATGCCCGACAGTTCGTTTGGGCGATTTGGCGCGCCATCCGCTGCCTGGTCTCGCCCCGTCGATGCGCAAGTGGTTCCGCGGGGTCCCAGCCTCCCGTCCGCGCCCTCGTGGGCGTGCCTGATCAATGCCGGCCTGCAGGGGTCCAAATGGGGCCGGGCACCGGCGGTGTGGATGGCCAGGAGGCGCACGCCCAGGGCGTCCCAGCGAGCGGGTGAAAGTGGCATGCTTTTGGGGCTGAGGGCCGAGAAGGGAAGGACGAAACGCAGGGTGGGCCAGTGAGCCCTGCGGGCGGCAGCGCCACAGGGAGGACGGACAGGCGCTGGGAGGGTTAGCGGCGGCCTGGGAATCTCGATCCTGCAACAAGGATTCGAAAATGCGTTTTTTTTTCGGTTGTTCGTTTTTTGTTGTTATTGAAAACAGGGGCCAAAACGGAAAGTACGATGTATTTCCTAAAAATTCCAATTACAATTCATCCGGAGCTTCCGCCCGCTGACTCACGTAAGGCGTACACCCTCGCAACAGCGTCTTGGAGCGCGTGGAGCAGCGCGGTGGCCCAGGGAAAGAAGCACTGGCAGGCACCGTCTCCCCTCTTGCTACCACAGGCGACACACCCCGTGCCGGAATTACGAAGTCTCACATCCTCGCTCGCGTTTCCGCGCAGGCTGCCATGCGGACCCGCTGCCACCCGCGAGCTCACGCCAGCCTGCCCCCGCCTCGCGGCCATGTGTGGCAAGTTCCGATGCAACTGGGGCAGCCTGCCAGCCTCCACGAACACCACCCCAGCGAGGTCCCGAACTAGTTCCTAACATCCAGCGACCGGTCCCAACTAGGTCACCTCCCCCCCATTCTGGCCGCGTCGGATAAAAGCGCCCCGGCTCAAACCCTGCTCTGCGTGAGGGCCCAAATTTTGACCCCCCGTGCTGGGCGCCCCCGGCGCCGCTCCCCCCCCCCCTGCCGGTGCCACCTCGGGGATGCCCGCCCGCCTTGTCCCCCCCCGCCCCTCCCCGCCATCACCTCCAGCCGCACGATCGCCATCTTCGCCCATCACCCACCCGGGCTCGGCTCCGGCGCGAGTCGGCGAATGAGGCGACAGGGCGCGACGTCTTTTCGCGGCGCGGCGCAGCTGGACGATCGACGGAGCCGATCCCCGCCAGTCGGCCTGTCGATCAGCCCGGCGGTCAATCGGATGGGCCCCGCGGCGCGCATACCGCGCTGGGCCGGCGCCCGCGAGGAGGGGCCGATCGCCGACGACCTTGCCCGGGGCAGGCCCTGGGCGGCCATAACGGACCAATCGGGACCCATGCGGCCAAGCGATGACATCAGGGGGGGGACCAACGGGGTGGGCCGGCCGTCGGGGCTGCATCAGCGACCCGAGCGAGCGTGGAGGGAAGAGGCCGGATTGGGCAAAGTGGAGAATTTCGATCGGCGCGGCGGTTGTGGGCCGGCGGGGTGGGCGGACTACGAGGAGGTGCTGCTGGCGGCCAAGCGGGCCACTCCCGGCTATCGGGAGGACGGGCCCAGGCTGGCCTTCGAGTTTGATGAAGTGCCGGATGGCGGCCAGGGGGATGGGGAGAGAGGCGGGGAGGAGGGGGGGGAAGGGGAGGAAGGGGGTAGAAACAGCGACGTGGCGCCGCCCATGCCGGCCCCGCTGTCCAATGGCTTCGCGGCAGTGCCCGGGGGGGCACTAGCTCGCAGCGGCTACGGGTTTTCGTTCCCCGGAGACCAGTACCGCGGCCTGGGGCCCGCCAAGCCGGTTTTCCCGCGCCACCCTGCATCCGCGTTCGGCTTCGAGCACCCCTACCGCCACCCGGGCCCATTCGGCGGCCTGGGGGCCCCGGGGATGCCGCCGGGGGATTGCGGCCGGCTGTGCGGGCTGCCCCACAAAGTTCGGGGTGGGCCGAGTGGCCCGGTGGGAAGGCGCGCGGGCGACGCCATGAGGGAGGCATCCCGAAGGAGGAGGGAGGAGGAGAGGCTGAGGAGCCAGAGGGAGAGGGAGGTCAGGCGGGAGGAGGCGCAGCGAGCGAGGGCGGAGAAGGCCGAGGAGAAGCGGCGGCTGGCGGACGAGAGGCGCAGGGAGAGGGACCTCCGGAGAGCGCTGACGTCCAGGTCGACCCGCAGCCGCGCGGGGGACCTCCCGGACGACCTGGACGTCGAGATGGAAAAGCTGATGCTCGGTCGCGGCCCCGCTGCCGGTCCAGATGGCGAGCGAGCTGATCATGGGACGAGTATCGAGCTGCCAGAGTTTCCACCGAGATCGGCGCTGACAGAGGCGTTCCCCCAGCTGGGGCCCTCCCTCGGTGCGGGGGTGCTGATGGTCTGGGGCTTCATCCACTCTTTCAGCGACATCTTGGGGCTGTGGCCCTGCACCATGGACGAGCTGGCGGAGGCCCTGGTGGATGGTCAGAACTCGAGGCTGCTTGGGGAGGTGCACATCGGGCTTGTGAGGTTGTTGATGGCGGAGATGGAGGAGGCGCACACATCTGGAAGCGCTCAGGTACAGCCGGCTCCACAGAGATGGGGCAACTGGTCCCAGAACTTGTCCAAACTGCACAGTTGACATTCCATTGCTGGAGATGGCCATTTGGGCTTGTGGTGCACGACTGACACAAGATCATCAGCAATTCAGCATTGTTCAAATGAAATTGTGTGGCAAGTGAATTTTCATATCAGTGCTAGATTGGGTGCTGTGCTTGCAATGGCAGGTGATGTCAGTTGCACAAAGCCTCCATTTGAAATTGATGAACTTCGCAAAGTGATCATGGCTGCACATGACTGGCCGTGCTGGCTGTTCACAGGGCGCCAGCAGCAATGGTGGGGACAGGCTGTCCAGCTGCCATTTACTGGAGGAAGCATGGGCTTGGGGATTCGATGTGGATGTCTGGAGGGCTCATTTAAGTGCAGTGACGTGGCCCGAAATCTTACGGCAGTTCATGGTGGCTGCGGGGGTCGGACCCCGTCGACCAAAATCCAAACGCAAGGTAGTTTGCAGCACCATGTGAAGGCAATTGTGATGGTGGATACCTTGTGAAGGGTAACCCGGCTGTTGACTCACTTGGTGTTGTTGCATTCATTTTTCGCACCAGCTCAATTTCTGCATCGATTGGCTCCTTATTTGAAAGACAGCAGTCTTTCAACTTGTTGTACCATCACCTCATTTGCGCAACAAGCATATCCTTGCCTCCTCTTTCACCTACTCACAGTCCTTATGTTTCTGAATTACTGCAATATGTTTCCTTGAGTGCCAAATGAATAATATGTGACAACAAGAAAGTGCTCTGCCACCAGGCTCGATTGAAGACTGGTTTGGAGGGGGAAGACGTGGCTCAGGATTCAGATGGCAACCTTAAACTCCAGATGCCAACCAGATTCAGTTCCGGATCCGTCAAGGCCGCAGCGTGGACTGTTCTTGTGGAAGCTGGGCCTGAGGGCCTGCCTGTCCAGGAGATTGCCCGCAGAATTCAAAAGCAGGGCCTGAGAGATCTGAGCACCAGCAAGACGCCCGAAGCGTCTGTGGTGGGGGCCCTCTCACGCGACCTGGTGTTTTGCCGGGTCGCACCAGCAACATATGCAGTTCAGGTGGGCCAGAGCATTGCCACTGGCATAGCACTGCCCGCTTCGCACACCTGCCATCCGCATTCTAACCGAGCTTGAGTACTAAACATCTTGCATAAGCGGTGCACCACGACCAGCAGGGTCAAATGTGGCGCCATAACCGTCCTTTCGTGGGCCCTATTTTCCGCCCCTGGCACATTGGTTGGGTTAAGAGATGGCCAGACAAGTGCCCATGTTGCACTTGCACGTGCAGCCCGCTGCCAGCTCACTTTCACGATGTCCTGCAGAGCATAGTAATCCATCACCATCGACTTTTGACGTCAAGTCGCGAAAAGGGGAAGGACATCGCTACCTGCGTCGGGGAGCAGGTCCCACAAAAATGCCAGAGCAGACCGTGCAGCCCGGCACTCACGCAGCTGGACTGGGAAGGACGCCATGGGGGGCAGAGTGACGAATCCGCGGAAGAAAGGGCTCTGCTGGACCAGGCTGGAAACTGCGGGAAAGTTGACGCTTTCTGCAGCAGCAGCGATGCGGCGAAATATGAGACACATGCTGGCGGAGGCGCTGCGTCCGGGATGGGCTGCGGAGAGGCTTCACAGGAGGGCGAGAAGCGCAGCCCGTTGGAATCGGGCTGCGTGTCATGCACAGAGGCTCACAATAAAAACGCAAACACGTCAAGGGCGGAGCCTGATGCCGCCCTGCGGGCTCCAGACGACAGCAAAGATGCCAGCGAACCAGGGAAATGCGAACACGTGCAGGACACCGACGATGGCTGCGCAAATGGAAGAGCACGCGCAGGTGCGATAGCTGTTGGGGCTGGCGACATTGGCGTCGCCACGAAGGCGCCCCACAACACCACCCACCGACATGCGGCGGCATTTCCCGACCCGGCCGACGACGATGAGCAAGACGAACTGGAGTACGCTGTCGACGAAGACATGGAGGAGGCAGGGGCGCCATGGGTGACAAACTTGATGGTGTCTGAATACCAGGCGCTCGCCATTCCCGAACGGCTCGACGCGCTGATCGCCCTGTGCGACATGGCCGTTGAAGGGCCGTCCGTCCGCGGTTGCCTGGACAAGCGAATGGAAGAACAACAGCGAGTCTGCAGGCAGCTGTTGGACGAGATGAAGGCGGACAGGAGGCGCCGGAAGGCGAACTCCGAGAAGAGCTGCAGCAGGGACGACGCCCAGGAAAAAAGGAACGACGACTTTGCCACGGAAGCTAAATCTCCGAGAGGGGAGTCGAGCAGGCCTGCGCCGCAGCAAGGCACGGCTGCGGGAAGTGCGCAGGCCGCGCAGACAGTCGCGAAACCGCCCAGCCTGGGCGGCAACCCACCGGAACTAAAGTGCGACGAGGCGCCGAGCTGCAGTGCAGCGGCTGCGGACGCGGCAGTAGAACACACACGGTCCCAGCAGCGAGCTGAGACTCTCCGCCGCGTCGAGCGGGCGAATGCAATCCGACTAGAACCGCTGGGCCTGGACAGGAGGCACAACCGGTACTACCACCTTGCGGCGGCCGGGGCGGAGGAGTGCTCCCCACGAATCTTCGTGGAGGATTACCAAACCGGGTCTCTGAGGGTCATATCGACACCTGAACAACTGGAGTCACTGATCGCTGTGCTGGAGCCGCGGGGCGCCCGGGAGGGAGCTCTGCACAGCGCCATCCTTGGGATCAAAGAACACCTGAAGTCGCAACGGGACGGCGCGTGCAAGCGGCCCATTGGCAATGAAACCACCAAGAGCGGGACCGAACGTGCAAAGAGGAGGCGGACGGAGCAGGAGCAGAGGCAGTGGGTCAGCAGCGCCGCACCAATTGCAGCGGAGGCCATGCACGCGGAGTCGAACAATGCCTGCTATGACGTTAAGAACTACCTGCAAGAGCCGCCCGGGGAGGAAGGGGCGTTGGCACAGGGGGAGTTGGACCCGCTGCGACTTTGGAACTTGAAGCGGGGAAAGTCGGGATCGAAAGCAATCAGCGGACTGCACTCCCTTGCGCCAGTGCTTTGGAACGCTGCGCGTGCAAGGGCGCTTGGGCCCAAGCGCTGGTAATGGCCGACTGGAGGCGGGACGCCGGTCCAAGGGTCAGCTGCGCCTCCCCAAGCATGGCTGACCTGCACGCGGAGTCGAACAATGCCTGCTATGACGTTAAGAACTACCTGCAAGAGCCGCCCGGGGAGGAAGGGGCGTTGGCACAGGGGGAGTTGGACCCGCTGCGACTTTGGAACTTGAAGCGGGGAATGCTGCTCGTTGAGTCGGCGATACCCGAATTTGCGTTCCGTGACGCGGGCAGCTGGATCAGGAGGGAATGGACGGGCCGCGTGCGCCGGTCCACTGCACTCCCTGAACTGCGCCAGTGCTTGGGGGAGCTGGAGGCCGCCTTGTCGCACAGCTGCATGGCTGAGGCCTTCACATTGGCACCGGTCATTCTCAAGGGCGCTTGGCTCAACGTCCCCAATGACAGCGTGAGCGCTGGTAACGGAGAACAGTCGGAAAGGACCCAGTCCCAACAAACCGCAGGCGAGCTTCTGTCACACCTGCCCTCCACATCATCCTCCCTCTTCCTCAGGCTCTTCGCCCTGGACGCCGCCATAATGTACAAGCCAGGGGGGCAGCCCGCCAGGGAAACGCTGCCAGCCTACAATTTCATTCAGCGCCCAACTCCCCCCAGCATGGCTGACCTGGAAACCGGACAGAAGAACTACCTGAGCCCCATGGCCAGGAAGGGTTCAAGCGCGAGCTTGGAGCCGGTGGGAAGCGGCGACGGGCTGAACAATTTGGGGCTGGGCTGCCTGGCGGAGGCGGATGATCAGGCGAGGTGTGGCGCCTCGGGCAAGGGTGGGCATCACAAGGGGAGCGGCAGAGGCCGCGGGGGCCAAAGGGGCAGAGGGAAGGGTCGTGGTAGGGGACAGGGGCGCAGGGGCAGGGGGAGGGGCGCTCGAGGAAGGGGGAGGGGCCCTGCCGGAACGGGGCACACACAGGCTGCGTCAGAATGCGGGGCCGAGCGCAAGTGGGAGGCCTGCGTGGAGTATGTGGACGTGTTCACGGACGGGTCGGATCCGCTGGCGATGGTGGATGACGACAAGGACAAGGATTTCAATTGCAGAGGTTCTCGCTGATGGCAGCTTGGCCGAGTCCCGTCGGGTGCGCCTTGTCCATGCAGCGTGCCCCTTGAACTTCTGGGTGTGGATTTGAGGGGGTTGTGGCATTTGTTACTGCATGGGTGTATGGGGTGGGGCGGGTGGCGATCAGGGCACGCCAAATGGAAGACATTCGTATGGAACGATCCACGATCAACGACTCGGAGATTGGGGAAAAGGATGCTCGAAATTCAACTTCATAATGTACAGTGTTGGTTGTATGCTTCTTTGCCATCATTGGCGGTGTTTCGTCCAGGCCAGAACATCCCGATCAAATTCTACCACAACGGAGGGACAGACATGCATGTTGATGCCTCCTTTCTGTAATGACACATCCAGGTTTGTTGATTCTGCTTGTTTTCGACGCGTAGGGAATTTTTGGCATTGTTGTATGTTGATGAAGTGCGGCTTGATCGTTTAGGCACAGTGCTTTGAGAGCTTGGGTCCAAGCCCAAAGCTACAGGGGTATGGATGCAAACCGAATGTGAACTAATCGCTAACAGCTCCATGAGGGAATGATAGACCAAGTGAACACTTTCGCCGGTGGATGGTGCTGGCTATCCAACTTGCTTCCACATCCTCCAAATCCAGTATATATACACTTTGGCTTCAGAGCAGGAGAAAGATAGATATTCACAAGACTCGCATGGCGGTCACACATGGCCAACGCAAAAACTTCTCATCGAGTGCAAGCAGCATGGAGCCAGGAGAATTTCCTGGTCAACAATTGTTGCAACGAAACCCAGTCTCGGACGCAGTTGTGTCACGGGCACTTTTCATCAGTCAACTGGCTGCTCTTCGTTGTCTTCCCATTCAACAATGCCTCCCACGTCTTTCCCATCTTGACAGGAGTTGACTTTATTGACATTAGGGCAGGAATGAAGTTCTGCAGTGAGCAAGTGGACACCACTGTGAACCTATTACTGTTGAAGAAAGAACCTCTGTAATGCCGAAATGGCATTCTGGGAACCGATTGTGCAAACTAATTATGCCTTACATCGCCCTTCACGCGCACTTGCACCCTCGGCTCTTGCAAGGTGGCTGGCCCTAGCAGATCCGCAAAAAGCATTCGAAATGCTCACACGCCTCGTAAATCGGTGAGAACTGTCACAAGAGCTCGCATGCTGAGTGTAGGGACATCATAATCAATCGCAATTTTCACTAGGCAAAAGCTGGCCAGATGACACAGTCTTGACATGGTTTGCTCAAAATCCAACCATGTACTTTCGGCAAATGTGGTCCCAAAAGTACACATTTAGTACACACATTGACACAGTTTTAACCATGCATCCTAGGAAACTGTGTAGTATACACAGTTGTGTGAGGTTACATGGTTAAAACTATGTCAATACTAATTGTGTATTCTTGGGACCATATTTGCCAAAAGTACATGGTTTGATTTTGAGCAGGCCATGTCAGAACTGTGTCATCTGGCCTGTGTTTTTCTAGTGTTTTACAAGATGACCAAAAGAACAACAACTCAAGGAAACGAGTGCAAGTGACGAACAGTGCGTTAACTCTGTGACCTATTACCCCCTCAACATGAGTTAAACTCTGTGGCCTCTACCCCCAACCTGCCATTGCTTTCTCACTTTTTGGCCTCTTCCCCCAAATTGTCATTGTTTTCTCACTAGGTGTGTCATGTGGCGTCGAGCCTCGTCCCACTACAAGAATGGCGTCCAAGTGGCGATTTTCCTAGCAATGAACCAGTTGCGCACGGAAATAGACGCTCGCTTGCTCGAGCCGAAATTGATGGTAAAGATGCACCCGCAATGGGCGATTGTCAGTGTGGCATGTACCCAACGAATGGAGCATGCTCCCCATGTGTGCACAGGACAATGCAAGTAACGTTGTTTTGGGAAAAATGATGTAAGGTTCAGTATTTTATAGTACTTTCTTGTACTAATTTGTCCTAAAAGGTACTAAGTGTAGCCTGAAACAAGTGTGTCTTTTAAACAAGCAAGGCCACACATCTGCAAGAGCATCTTTATCGATGGGTGCTATTGTCCCGGCATTGCGATTCGGCTATCTTAACAACACCACACATCAGAAAAACATCATCAACGGTTGGAGAGCAATAGCACCCCAATAGCACCGCCAATGCTATTCGGCGCCAAGCAGCGCTATTCTAGGCCTGAATAGCTTTGCTCGATGCCAAATAGCACCCCAGAATTGCATCCGGTGTTGTTCGCCCAGACCATTGTTGTGCTGCTGCGATGCTATTTGGCGTAGGAATATCACCCTGGCTGATATCCTGAGTGATTCACCCACTATTGCGGATGCGCCCAGGGGAGCAATAGCACCGGTGCTATTTGGCAAATGCTACCTTAGTAATGTGGCACGTCAGCCAACGAGAACCGTTCCTGGATAGCACCGACCAATAAAGATGCCCTGAGAGCTAATGATAATCCAACCACTGGGTGTGGCACCAATATGGTATCCGTTTGACTCATTCCCAAGAAGGTCACATCGAATCTTGCGCAGCACTATGATACATCGTTCCTGGGTGCGCCCAGCAGATATACTACTCTATGTTACATTGAGTTCTGTCCCCATCTCAACCCTTGGGTGCGGCACCCGGGCCCCTAAGTATGAGCTCCACCCACTAATATACTAATCTGAGCTACCCAGGGCTCTAACGACGTCCAAGCACTTGGGTGTAGAGCTTGACCTCTGAAGTACAGGCTCTAATTGCTAATATACTAGCCTACGTTACCCAACCATACCCACCATACTGCCGGCATCTCATAGATGCTCGGAACTAGATATGCCGCTCAAACTGTGCTAGGGCACAGCACGTGGTATGGCACCCATAGTAGTTAAGCATCGTAAGGTAATAGAAAATGCACGAGTACAACACCCATAGTACTCTAGCCAATTAAATAGTGGGAAATTGGCTTTTGGCACACCCAAGCCCATACTCTTGCTAGCACGCTCTGCCACCGGCCATCACAACATGTCTTGGTCCATTATAGTATTGGGCAATCATTAACCTTTATTGTTGATGCTCAAAATGGCACGTCCATTAGTTAGTCTTATGGCACATCATCAAAAACAGAACGGCAGTGATGTGATGGTATGTCTTGCAATTATCTGACATGTTTTAAAAGATGGCATACCCATGATGCAACTCATATAGGTGTATCAATAGGTTCATCATATTAACAACTCGAAATTAGCATGGCTCATCTTGAAAGCCTTGCCATTTTATCTCCACTTATCAAGGCACTGGGTCCGGCATACCCTTAGTAATCAATATGGTAATGACACAACTCATCTTCAAGGCCGCAACATCTAATTAAGAGTTCATTCCATGCATATTCAAACTATCTCCGTATTATCTATTGAGCACTCACATACTTGTGATATCAAAATCTTACCAACACTATGAACCATGAGACTCTTGACTCACCTACACAGGTGGTTAATACACACAAGTGTTGCATACCACTCATGTTTTCACCATTTTGTGCAGTCAACTGGGGTTCCCATAACTATTCGGTTTGCTTCTAAGTCGCCAGGATTGGTTGCGCCCCCAAATGAACTGATAAAACAATTTTATGTGGATAGGGTACTTGCCCTCTTTAAACTACGGACCCGCCTCACCGGACACCATAAGGCATGACCCAAGGTCATATGGGAACCTAGGCAGGACCACCCTGGCCTATTCTCATATATGTGATAAGGTATTGTAATATCTAGGTCAGGGAACTATTATATTATCTTGGACACGGCGTTCCCGACACTAGGAAACTAGAGGTGGCCACTCAAAGATGCCATCCGGTCCGTTAAGTCCGGTTCGTTAATTTTTATCAGCTGTCCGTTAAATTTCGTTAAAGAAAAAGGGAGAAAAATTCAGAAAAAATGAAAAAATCCAACAAAATCGAAAAAAACCCAAAAAATCACAACAACTGCGGCTAGTTGAAAATCTAGTATGCATAGGTTGAAATAAAATACAAACATACTCTCTAATAGCGAATTCCATAAACTATAAGTATGAAAAAACCCAAAAATCCCCCAAAAATCCAAAAATCCGTTAATTTTTGGTTAATTTTTGTCTTTTTTCGTTATTTTCCGTTAATTAACGGAAAATTAACGGAAATTAACCTCTGTCCGCTATTAACGGATCCGGGTGGCCACCTCTATAGGAAACCAAGGCCGGCATCCCTCACGGTAGGCTTGTGCATAACATTTTGTCCTCCTTGGGGAGGTACGGTGTTGTGAATTCTGGTGGATCCAGTTATACTGGAGATTTCACTTCATTGTATTGTACTGCGATATTGGGGTGAGACTTGGAACAACCTTTCGTGCAAAATGTCGTTAGTGAGCCAATAGCACAATTAATGTGCAACATCTTGATTTCCAAGCAAATTGTGAAAACTATTGTGTTCAATATGTGCAATCGACCCATAATGCAATAAATATGCTCAAGATCAAAGACAAACATGTTTTGAAGTTGCACAACATTACCATTTCCACACTTGTGTAATATCCACTAACGACATTTTGCACGAAAGGGTGTTTTGGGTTTACTAGATACACTAGGGGAGTAGTGTGTCTATAATTTGAATACTGCTCGAGCATAAGTTTATTCGCCCTTCCGAATCCCCATACAGCGCACCCGTCCTATTCGTTCCTAAAAAGGACGGAAGCTTGCGGTTTTGTGTGGATTACCGCTGGCTGAACAAAAAGACGCTCCGAAACCAACTGGGGCGCACCCAATAGGGTGCGCAACATAGGGCATCCCCATCCCAATGCAAATGTATGGAAACAGACGTATGCTAGTTTGTGAGTCCGAGTGATGAGGGTAGATGTGGGCCACCCAAGACCGGGGACGGACTAGAAACGGGAATGGAACAAGAACGGACTATAATCCATTTCCATTCTTGGGCCCATGGGCCCAAGAATGGCTGAGGAACAGCTTGTCTCTAGGCTGGAATAGGGTCGGGATACGCCTAGAGTGGTGTGCAGCCATCCCAATTCTGTTCTGGCATAGTACAGTTATATCAGGAATTTGTTCTTATACTACCCATGGTATTCTAGAGTCTATTCCAAGCCGTTCTATGGGCCGTTCCAAGCCATTCAAAAGGCCGTTCCAGGCTGTTCTAGGGTCTATTTCATAGTCCGTTCTACAATATATAGCAACATCAAATCGTGCATGTACCAATGAGAATGTGGTGATCAGATTTGATGTGCGGGCCGCGTGCCCCATAATCCACAAATGCAGTACCCCTGCCCCCATGTTGTGCAGTTTGAGCTTGTTGCAATGGGTGGCAAGACCAAGTAGACAAAGCGGCAGTTTAAATGGGTACGTACCCACTCAGCTGCTCTAGAGAAGCTATAGTCCATTGCTGTCATCCATTGCTGGTTGTTGTCCACATGCTGAGGAGGTTAAGGGTACCCCCTCAGCCACTCTAGTGAAGTTGCTGCATGCTACTATCCGCTGTCCACCAACTGAGAAAGTCAAGGGTACCCCCTCAGCTTCTCTAGAGAAGCTGCCGTAGACTGTTGTCTGCTGTCCACTTGCTGAAAGGGCCAAAGGTACTACCTCAGCTTCTTCAGGGAAGCTATCATACACCGCTGATTACTGTCCGCCTACTGAGAGGGTCAAGGGTACCCCCTCAGCTTCTCTAGAGAAGCTATCATAGACTGCTAACTGCTGTCCACATATTGAGCGGGTCAAAGGTACCCCCTCAGCTTCTCCAAGGAAGTTGCCGTCCGCCTGCCGGGTCGCAATTCAACTCCACTGTATTCCAAACACAACCCAACATTGTCCAGTATTGGCCATTCACACGCAGGGGTCGCTATTGTGCAGCCCCCCAACCAGCCCCCGCACCAGGGGTCGCTATTGCATAGGGCCCCCAGCCACGGGACACCCCAGGGGTCGCTAATCCACGCCCCCGGCTCCCAGGGGTCGCTACTTGCCGCCCCCTGGCCACCGGGTCACTATTCCGCGTCCCTTTGGTCGGCAGTACACAGCACGGGCTGCTTCCCGCCACTTCCCACGGTCACGTCACGCGGTGGTAGGGTCCAATCACCCCTTGTGCAGTCCATGTTAGGGTCGGGCTGCCGCTCATTCCTGCACCACCCCCTCCGTGGTCCTGGCGCTCCCCGCCGCCGGATCCAATGGCCTACGCGGCCAATTGCGCCTCCCCGCTACCGGGGCCGGTCGCTCCCGGTCCGCGCCTCCCCACCGTTGTCCCAGCTCGCAGGATGCGTGGCAATGCACCGCCCCTACTACGTGAAGATTGTTGGTGTGGGACTCCTGCCCTCTTTGAGCCGCGGACCCGCCTCACCGGGCACCTAGGTCCTTACGGGGACCTAGGCGGGACCACCCCGACCTATTCCCATATCGTATAATATCGCTAAGCTGGTTGGGGTACGTCACCGTACCTTGGGCAGGGCGTCCCCCACACCAAGGGGCCATTAGTAGGGCGTCCCCCACATCAGGCCGGTGTGCGTAACATTCGTCCCCCTCAGGGAGGTGGGACGTCCCCGCCCCAATACGGTGATATGGGAATAGACGCATGCATGGCCAGTGGGCCTGCTGTGTGTACCAACTGACTATGCACTTGGATACATGCCCAATTGATTACAACACAGGAACACCTTTACATGGAAGAGGAAAAGAATGGTTGTTACATGGATAGTGTGTCTGCTAACAACCCTCATTAAAACTCTTCCCTCAGTATAACAACTGGAATGTTCAATGTCAATCCAATGTACAATGACCTATATACAATAGTAAAATGACCTATCGGCCTGAAGGTGACCTCTCGGTCTGCTATAGCCCAGGACAAGCCAGTCATGCACAGGAGCTACCCCGTGCGTGCGCCACGGCGTCCTCCACCAGCCTGCCATGTGAAACCTCGTCCACGCGGAACATAGCTAGGCTGGCGGCCTCGTCCTCTCGCATGGTCGGATGTCCGGACTAGCGGTAGAGGTGGCCACTCAAAGGTGCCATCCGGTCCGTTAAATCCGGTTCGTTAATTTTTATCAGCTGTCCGTTAAATTTCGTTAAAGAAAAAGGGAGAAAAATTCAGAAAAAACGAAAAAAATCCAAAGAAATCGAAAAAAACCCAAAAAATCACAACAACTGCGGCTAGTTGAAAATCTAGTATGCATAGGTTAAAATAAAATACAAACATACTCTCTAATAGCGAATTCCATAAACTATAAGTATGACTAAAACCCAAAAATCCCCAAAAAATCCAAAAATCCGCTAATTTTTGGTTATTTTTGTCTTTTTTCGTTATTTTCCATTAATTAACGGAAAATTAACGGAAATTAACCTCTGTCCGCCATTAACGGATCCGGGTGGCCACCTCTAACTAGCGGGCCATCACTCTCCACTCGTTCCCCGTGGAGGATTGCTATTGATATCGCATTCATATGTCCAAATACAGAATGCGATCTCGCGCCGTGGTACCCAGTATTCCTCTGAACCCAGCGGAGCATTGCCTGCGATAGCAACACAGATTGACTCATGTCAACGTGTACATCTTGTACTGGGTATATTTCGACCAGTTTGCACATGCATCACAGAAGTTCTGCTATTTTCAAATGCTTGAACCAGTTCCTAGGCATTTGCAACTGCTTTTGTTGATTCCCAGATGTTATGTTCATGTCTATAATCCAACCATTTGACTAGGTACTCGATAGAGTGCTGCCGTTTGCTACGTTTTTTAACTCTTTTGTCAAGAATGCGTTCAACCTCATACTCCAATTCCCCTTCGATCTTGATAGGGACTGGGGGTGGTTGTACTCTGCCACTAGCCTTGTACGGCTTGAGTTTCGATACATGGAAAACCAGATGTATCTTACTCATGTTGTCCGGAAGCTCTAGCCAATATGCAACAGAACCTATCCGGTCAAGGATGGTGAAGGGCCCAATCCACCTCGGTAACAATTTCCGTGTACCCGTGTGCTTGAGGGTAATGTGTTGTGTGGAAAGGAGGACATCATCTCCTTTATTATACGACACTTTCCTTCGATGGCGGTCAGCATACTTTGACTGCTTGGCCTGTGCTTTCTCTAAGCACTCTCTGGCCTTTTTTAGCGCTGTTTGGACACGGTGATCAAATCGTGTCACGGCTGGTAATCCCTCCATGAGGGGTATACCATTTCGCCTCAAATAAGGTTGTTGTGCCTTATCAATAGCTACTGCCAAGCCGCGGGCATTCGGATTGTCATAGCCTTTCAACGGCTTCTGAATTTGCACCCCCAAAATTAAGGGACTCCTTGGGTGTCGACCGTAGTTCAAATAGAACGGGGTCTCTTAGTTTGAATTGTTTTTCAAGCTGTTCATTGCAAACTCGGCCATGGCTAACAGTTCGTCCCACGCGTTGTGATCAAAATGCGTATAGCTGCGTAAGTAGTCCTCCAAAATCCGACTCACGACTTCGGTCTAGCCATCTATCTGTGGATGGTAGAGGTGGCCACCCGGATCCGTTAATAGTGGACAGAGGTTAATTTCCGTTAATTTTCCGTTAATTAACGGAAAATAACGAAAAAAGACAAAAACTAACCAAAAATTAGCGGATTTTTGGATTTTTTGGGGATTTTTGGGTTTTTTTCATACTTATAGTTTATGGAATTCGCTATTAGAGAGTATGTTTGTATTTTATTTCAACCTATGCATACTAGATTTTCAACTAGCCGCAGTTGTTGTGATTTTTTGGGTTTTTTTTCGATTTTTTTGGATTTTTTTCGTTTTTTCTGAATTTTTCTCCCTTTTTCTTTAACGAAATTTAACGGACAGCTGATAAAAATTAACGAACCGGATTTAACGGACCGGATGGCACCCTTGAGTGGCCACCTCTAGTGGATGGTACATAGTGCTCATGTTGAGCTGCAATTTCCACCTCTCTGCCAGGTACCAGTAAAACCTGGAAGTGAACCGAACATCTATGTCGGACACTATTATAGAGGGGAGACCGTGGTGCCTTATCATATTCTGCACCAATAAGTCTGCCGCTCCTTCCACGGAGACTTCGGTCTTAGTGGCTGTGAGGCACACCATTTTGGTCAGCCGATCGACAAACACGATGATGGCATCATGACCTCCCTTAGTTTTTGGCAGTTGGGTAATGAAGTCCATAGACAATTCAGTAGAGGTGGCCACCCGGATCCGCTAATAGCGGACAGAGGTTAATTTCCGTTAATTTTCCGTTAATTAACGGAAAATAACGAAAAAAGACAAAAATTAACCAAAAATTAGCGGATTTTTGGATTTTTTGGGGATTTTTGGGTTTTAATCATACTTATAGTTTATGGAATTCGCTATTAGAGAGTATGTTTGTATTTTATTTCAACCTATGCATACTAGATTTTCAACTAGCCGCAGTTGTTGTGATTTTTTGGGTTTTTTTCGATTTTTTGGTTTTTTTTCGATTTTTTTGGAATTTTTTCGTTTTTTCTGAATTTTTCTCCCTTTTTCTTTAACGAAATTTAACGGACAGCTGATAAAAATTAACGAACCGGATTTAACGGACCGGATGGCACCTTTGAGTGGCCACCTCTACAATTCAGTCCATGGCTCCTTAGGAATGCCCAGTGGCTAAAGTAAGCATGGGGACTTTTGACGAGCATACTTAGCCTGTTGATAAACCAGGCAAGTATCAAAACGTGCTTTCGTGCAAAATGTCGGTAAGGTCCAAAAGGGTGCACTTGTGCGCAACATCGCGATTATGTGCTTTTTGGGGCATAATGGTTGTGCGCAAGATCGGCCATCGGGAAACAATGAAATTTGTGCGCAAAATCGCCATTTTTGAGAGCGCTCACATCACCAGTCCGAGCGCTCTACACGACCAGCTCAACAACGTTTTTAAAAAATACAGGTACAGTACGGGTGCAACTTCCCACCCC